>CAJQZJ010031819.1:2853175-3020453 GCA_907164525.1 Lophiomys imhausi
GTTAGGAGGAGGGTTAGGATAATTAAGATTTCTAAGAAGTCTTTGATTGAATAGTAGGGGTGGAATGGAATTTTGTCAGAGTCAGAGTATAGGCCCATTGAATTGTTTGATCCTGTTTCGTGAAGGAAGAGAAGGTGGATAATTGCAAGGACTGTTACAATAAGTGGGAGAGAAAGCAGAAAGCAAAGAAGTGTGTTAGAGTTGCTTTGTCAACTGAGAACTGTAGAAAAAAGAGCTAATTAAATGATTTACTAGTATTTATATTATCTTTAATTGTTTCAGTGGTGTTAATCCTTATCCGCCATTATAAATGAATACACACAGACACTGTGTGGATTTTAACAAGTCTTGGCCTGAATTGTGCAATCCTCGTCCATCTAAGCTAGCTCATAATTTTAATACTCAAATATAACCCCATATATACATACATCCCTTTGGACTATTATTCTCCAGGCTATGCCGATGTTCCAGGCCACAGAAGGATCTTCGTTAATATACCCCATGGCATGTCCTCCTTGCCTGCTCCTGGCTTCTCTCTGGCAATCTTCCTCTCCCCAAGATGCTCTCTCTCTCTCTCTCAAAAAGCCCTCACACTTTAGTCCTGCCTACCTCTGTCTTTGCCCAATCTCCAGGCCTCAGCATTTATTTAACTAATCAGATTCAAAGTAAGTAACATACAGCAAGCAGGACCAATCAACATTTAGAATGCTTAACACCACCCCATTATTTTTTCCTTTTGTCTAAAAAAAAGGCTAAAATTTTTTAACTCATATAGTAAAAACAATAAGAACAAATATGAAACAATCAAGAAAACCATATATAAAAGGTAGGCCCTGAGTGTATGAGGAGGCTCTTGGCCCTCATATGACTTCTGAACTGGGGCAGGGGACTGTTATGTAGGAACACTCCACTCCAGAGGAGTGGGATGGAAGGGTTAGTTGGTAGGGGGTGGTATGGCGGGGCTGGGAAGGGGGAGAAAGAGGACAATATGATGGAGTTGTAACCTGAAGCAACAAATAAATAAAGAAAAACAACTAGAAAAAATAAAAATAAAAGTTACATTGAATTAAAAAAAAAGGTACACACATAATGTTTAGCCTATTTGTATCAGGCGATGTTGAAGAAGAAAAATATCATCTATCTTGGTGTGTCTAAAGTTCTGAAACTAAATATTTTGTATCATATTCTGTATTTCCTTTTTAGTCCTAAATAACTCAAGTTTAATTGAAATTTTATAGCTATTATACCTTCAACTGCACCAAAGAAGGGATAAAGTTATTATTTGAGTGAATAGGAAGCACAGAAGAGCAGCACCCAAAGAGAAAAACATGACAAGTTTGTTGCCTAGACAGTCCCAAATATCTCTAGATACCATTGGAGCATAATCTTCAGCCATCTGGCCAAGCATATCTCACAGACATAATTGTGCAGCAGGAAATAAGGATTTTCCCATTCTGTCTCTGCAAAATCAGGACATCAACTTACTTACATTTAAGCTCTGGTCCATCTTTGGACTGTATATAGTCTGTTGAGAGAACAGGGATATTTTTGTCCAGTAGGAATTATCTCCTGATGGGAGATTTCTTTTTGATGCTCTTTGTGTTTTTCCAAGTCAAATGAGAGCTGTCAGGAGCTGTCTTAAAGTCAAAAAATTCTTAAAATAATAATATCTTTAAATATCATTTATTTGTACATCTCTGAGGGTTTTGAAGACATCTATTGATTTATAAATCTATCTATCTATCATTGAATAAGCAAATTGTAAAATTCTATCAAAATTAACCTTATTTTGTCAATATACAAAATTCTATATAAATGTATCAAAAGACAACTTTATTTTAAGAATAACAATAGTTTCAAGTTTCAGAGCAGATTCAATAATCTGTCCTTATATCTTATCATTTCTGTATTATATACATATATCCCCCTTCTTTTTCTTTTCAAATCCTTTTCCCTATATAAGAGAGAAATAAGGATAGAGGAAAAAAAATAGAAAAGTCCTTGAGTCTAACCTCCTATATCTTGCTTAATAAGACCATTTAACAATTTGTAACCAATCCCCCTAAACAACATCTATAACATATCCAATGGCCAAAATATTATCCCCCCACCTTTTGGGAAAAGGGCGTCACTCTTTTAAAATTGCTTCATTCTACTAGAGTAGTTCTGATGTATGGAATGGCGGAAGGAGGTTGGTAATGACTATCTTCTCAGGATATCTGTTCTCATGGGAGGACATATCCTACAAAGGCTGTAGCTAAAACAGTGAATAGAAGGATAAGTCCAATATTTCATGTTTCTATGAAGGTGTGGGATTCGTAATATATTCCTTGCCCTACATGCATAAATAAGCATATGAAGAATATGGAGGCTCCATTTGCATGTAAGTAGCGAATTAGTCATCCTTACTTTATGTCTCAGTTTCACTGATCTTTCTTGTGATTATTGACCATCATCCACCTTTTGAAACATAGTTATTTGTCCAAGAGCTTTTGTTTACTCCTTGTTACTGCTCACTAGGTCAAGATTTTCTCATTTTCTTGCATTTTAGAATTATTTTATTACCATTATTACTCTCATTTCATAGCATATTGCTTATATATTATGATTTAAAGCCCATAGATTATTTCAGCACATATTTTACATTTGCATATTTTTGAGAAAAATATCAAAAATTGAATAAAAAGGCCATTCTTCATTCTGGTTCTTATCGAGGAAAATATCACATAGCAAATGTAAATTATTCCTGTAATCTTATGTAAATTAATTCCAAACTTGCCCTTTAGTTAAATGAAATCCTATCAGGCATGCTGCTTTGCTGCATGTGTACCTTATGCGTCCTCATCTCCTAGTGAGTGACATATCAGCAACTCTTGCATCTCTAAATACAGACAGCCATCTTAGCCACCAAGTTTACTTCTATTTCATGGTTCTCATTGTGAAATTCGCAAAAAGTTAATGTCTTATGCAATTTTTAAAATCTTCTTAATGGATAGGAATTCCTCTTTGGTATTACTTATAATTGATGTTTTATTGATAAGTTTTCCTAATTTATTTTATAGTATACTTTTCATCTTTCTTATCTTTAGCAATTTCACATTTCTGGTCTTATTTAAATATTTTGGAGTGATAAATTACAAAATAGAATTAGAGAATAATTGTTACTTCACAAAGTGCAATTCAATTTTTGAGACACTACAATGTAGCCATTTGTTCTCTATGATTCTGCTTATTTTGATAAATGTCCTTTTGAATAAAATCCTCCTCGTAATATCAGTTAACATATGCAATTATTCCTAAATTAAAAAAAAACAACATTGATATATTACTTTTAACTGTGTGTCCGTGTGAGTATTTGAGTGCAGTTTCACTCAGCATCTACAAGAAAAATAAGATTCCCAAGAGGTGGAGGTCTTTAAAAAGTAATTTGGTCATCATAGAAAAAAAATTTCTGTGTCTTGATATGTTTTTGCACTATTACTTGTTTACTAAGTGATTATGATAAAATTTCCTACAAAATCTTGTTTTAAGAAACCTAGGAAAAATTCTACCCACCAGTGAGTCATGGAATCTGCTGCAGGTTAGTGGAACCCCACACCCTAGATGGTGTGCCTTATCAAGCTCCAGTACGAGTGGAAGCTCTTGGGCCTCACATGAGGCAAGATCTGAGGGAGTATGATATGTGAGGACCCACCTCATCTAAGGAGAAGGAGAGTACCAAGTAGAGGAACAAGGTGGGAGGGAGGAAGGGAGGGAGGGAAGGAGAGAGGGAGCAAAGGAGAGAGGGAGGGAAGAAGAGAGGAAGGGAGGGGCCAAGAGGGGAGGAGGGAGGAAACTATGTTCTAGAAGTAAATAATACTTTTTTAAGAAAAGAGTTAATAAGTTTAAAAATATAATAAAATACAATATAAAATTTTCAAACTATAATTTACCTTACTGGCATGAAAGGAAAATGGCCTTAATTTCAGACTAGAATATTAGACTGCAGGTGGCTACAGAGATTACCCAAACTTGATAGCAGCTTAAAAGTTTTTTTTCTTTTTTTTTTTTTTTTTTTTGTAGAGGTATAGGCTATTTCCATGGTTTGGCATTAAAAAGCAGGTAACAGGTTTAAAACATTATAAATAAATTAAAGGTGACAGCTGTTCACCTGGTTTTACAAACCTCCAAGAATTGAAAAAACTTAGAGCTAAGGTAAAATAATGCATGGTGTTAGCCCATGCCGTTACCTCCAGTAGAGACAGGAGGATCACTATAGAGTTAGTTGTCTTATAAATTCTAGAGTTACAAGAAACAGGGTGGTGATGGCGCACACCCTTAGTCCCATCATTGGGGAAGAATACACCCTTAATCCCAACACACTAGAGACAGAAACAGGCAGATCTCAGAGCTCAAGGCCACCTGATACAAAACAAGCTCTAAACAGAGAAAAACTTTGATCCAGGAGTGGAGGAGCACATCTTTAATCCCATCAGTTGGGAACCATATGTCTTTGATCCCAAAACTTAGAATGCAGAGACAGGCACATAGGATTTGGAAGGATTTAAGTTTAAAAGCTACTTACAAAAGGCAGGCTGCAACTCAAACAAATTGTCCTTAGAGATATCAAAATATATACACTAAAGGTTTGTCTAGCTCCAAAATATCAAAATAATTTCTTCTTTAATCCGGATTGAAAGGTAATACTTTATATATTGTCAAAAAAACCAAATTTGCTCCAGGAAAAATATTACCTGACCCCCCCTAAAAAAAGGTAATTGTCCCAGAGTTAGGATTAGGGCAGGGCTCTGTTCTTATCTTTCCAGGAGATTTAAAGCATCCATTCAAGGAATCCAGGGACCACTGGACAATGGAAACCTCAGCAGAAAACAGATCAGACACCAAAGAAGATGAGTGGCCCAGATGATCCACCCTTGCAGACTTCTTCAATAGCAGTTTCCTCAAAAGTCTACAACCATAACAACTCAAAAATGCTAAGATAGTTCAGCTCCACAGACTACTCCAGCCAGATCTTCAGTAAAGCTCTGAAGATCAGCTTCTGTCTATGAACTTCTTAGGACATCTAAATAGCTGAGCACAAAAGGACTGAACATCAAATGATTCTATTAACATTTTTAACCATTTTTCCATTCTTATTTGGGCCCCAAACAGGTTTACTACATCCCAAATCAGCAGGAAGTCATTTTAAGAGAACAACGTCCCATCCCCAGAAGGTGGGGAGGGTTTTCCCCCCACCTTGGTTATTTGATAGATAATAGAAATTTTTGCTATTTAGGGGAAAAGACTACAAGCTGTTAAATGGTCTTGTTAAATGGGTTTTGGAGGTTAGACCCAGGGACTTCTCTCTTTTGCTTTTCTGTATCCTCCTTTCTCTCCTATATAGGAGTGAACAGCCTTGAGAAAAATGGGACATAGACATAGTATAGGAAAGATCAAGAAAAAAGGACAAATTATTGAATATAGCCTTATACCTTTATATACTGATACAAAATTAATATTATATTTGGCTAAATTGGTATTGATCATTGTATATTAATGCAAAATTAAGATTGTATAGGGCTACATCGGTATTGATCTTTGTATATTGATACAAAATTAAGATTATATTTGGCCACAATGGTATTGACCCTTGTATATTAATGTAAAATTAAGATTGTATTGGGCTACATTGGTATTGATCTTTGTATATTGATACAAAATTAAGATTATATTTGGCCACATTGGTATTGATCTTTGTATATTGATACAAAATTAAGGGTAATGTTTCTTAAAGGTATTGTTAGTAGTAATACTTAAAAATGAAATGTCAAGTTTTGACCTCTTGCTACCAACTGACATAAACTGTTTATAATAATTAAGAAACGGAAACTAATAATCATGAAAACATGTCATTTTGTTAGTTACTATGACAGTCTATCACAGTTATTTTCTAAGCTATTCAGAAATCAAGTTGCTAAGAGACAAGCAATATTTGCTTATCTAAATATAAGAGATAGATAGGACATCTTCAAAAACCTCAAGAGATCTGAAGAATATGGCATTCAAAGATGTTTTCTTAACTTAAGATTTTCTGATATCGAGACATGTCAGCTACCGACAGCACCCCCTATCCTACTCCAAGTAGAAGATGAGCATCGAAGAATCTCCAGTGGGAGATGATTGAATTGGTGGTAAGCCGTTCTCTTGGCAAGAAAAACCCCTTGCTTCAACTGTAGACAGACTTCTGTCCAAAAAGGACAAAAATTGGAAGCAGATAAGTCGACAGCCTAGCTCTGCCAAGACAGGGTAGGTAAGTCCTTCATAATTCCTGCTCTACAATCAATGTCTGTCAGAGAAATGGAGCCAAATGGCTGAAGATTGATGCTGTAATGTATGGAGAGAAAATGGGAACTGTCCAGGCAGCCACTGGTATGTCATTTTTCAGTTTTGGAAGCTGCAAGCCCTGAACTTCCTATATAATCAGATATATTTCACCCTCTCAGGTCTCTGAGGTGGTTGAAGAATAGATAGCTAGAGTCTCATAGTTAAATTTTGAGTTGTTTAGGAATCAAGAGGGTGTTCTGGATCTAAGAAGATATTTTTAAAATTATGAGGCAAGTTAGTATGAAAGCTGAGTTAGAAATAGAACTTTAAACACATGGAGATGGTTAGATAGTAGAATGTTAAAGTCAGGTGCCAAATACATATGGACTGGACATTGGGAATGTATGCTAAGCCATATAACTCTTATAATTATAGCCTATTTATTTCTGTTGTTTTGTATTGTATTTATAGTTATAACAAAAAGAACCATTTTTTGGGCTGAAAGGGAGAGCTGTTGGGGGGAAAAAAGAAATACCTTAAACTAAAAAAAAAAAAAAAAAAAAAAGAAGAAGGGAAGAGGATGGGGGGTTGTGGGGGAGGAGGGTGGAAGTGTGGGACTGAAGGGGGGAGTAGGGAGGGGATTGTGATTGAGATGTAACTTGAAGAAACAATAAATAAATTACTAAAAAAAAAGAAACCAGTATTTCTGTTTTTGGTTAAGAGAAGTTTTCTTTTGCTCAAATAATCCATAAGGGCATTTTAACATATGAAAGTGGAGTGGGTGAGCACCTTGCATCCATGTACTGGGGAAACAGAAGCAGATATATATCCATAAGTTTGAGTTCAGCCTGATATACATAGCAAGTTTCAAGTAAGCCAGAGGTACAGAGTTAGAACCTGTCTCACACATTTAAATATGTCACACATCTTGATTGCAGTTTTGCATATTATGTAACTTCCCCCTTTGTTTGTCCTATATTTAGTAGTATTCATTAAAATGTCTATCCATTTCTTACTTCAATCAAAGTACTTATATTTGTTAGTACTATGTCATATTTAAGCACTGAGTTTTGTTTTCCTCTTTATTGGTCAGTCTCCTCCTATGCAAATTCTAATCTAAGTTTGTTACATATCCACTCTCTATACTTCTGTATGTTCACACAAAGTTTTCAGTGTTGTCTCTTATTCTCATTTGATTTCTATTACAGATACTTCTGCCACGCTTGTCATTTACCTGTAGAACTTGTCTAGTTTCAGCAGCATCTACATTGGATAATTCCTTGATACCTTGTCTGTTACTGTAACTATTATCTCGTCATTTCAGTTTTGACATCAGGTTATTTTCAACATCATGACCTGACAATAGCCAATATAAGTCAACTGTTATTGAATATTCACAGCTTAAGGAACTAGAGAAGAAATGACTGCAAAAACTTTCTACCTCCTAGAACAAGGTGTGTAACTCTGGAAGTCATTGTTTATATTTCTTGGGTAACTCAATAAATTGAACCCCAGGGCCAACAACCAAATGAATAAATATTCACCTTCCAGAAATTCTTTCATCATTCCGTCTACTACTGATTTTGTTCCTTGGATTACCATCCAAGATAAGGCCCCTGTAGTCAAGTTTGAATCTCAGAGATGTGTAAAAATAAAAACAATCATAAACAAATTTGAAGTCAATTTTATTGAATTCTGGAAAATATGTTTTGGAAATTTATTTAGATTACATTTATTTTATATTAATTAGGTTATAGACAATCTTTTATCATGGTATCGAAGACCTTCCTATGTGCACTTTTGCATTTGTATATATTGCTCTACATCTGCTAATGTATTGATTTACTTTGTAGATGAATACAAATGAATGAGTTATATTTTTAATATGATGGTGAATTTATTAGTTGCTGGCTATTCCATTTATAGTTTAATGACTCCCAATTTATATTTATCGTTTATTGTTTCTAGATATTAGAATGCCATATTGAATGACTTAGAAAAGCATATAGCAATCATAAATTTTTCTTTCATTGGTATTATCCTTGTATTTTTCTGTAGTTTTTACTACTGTTGCATATTGTTTTCTCGCTTGGCAACTGAATCTGGTACCTAATTCACCTATTTTCTGCATTTCAATTTCTCTATATGCTTTCAAGCATTGTTGTGTTTCTACACTGATTGTCCTGTTGTCATTTTCTTATCTTAGACATAATAATAATTTAGTACTTTTGCTTGTTTGCCAAGCAAAACACGTGTGAAGTTTTTATTTGCTTTTTATTCAGATAATATCAGTATTGGGAATCATGGAGATTTTTGCCATGTACACTTAGCATCTATGGCCCCTCTATTGATTTAACTCATAGTCAAGATAGGCTCATCATGAACCTGTTTTCTTCTCTGTTATTTTTTCCTTGTTTTGCTAATTTGACTCTTTTGCCCTTGATGCTTGCCCATATTTTCAGCATGTGTTGTCATAGTTTAATTTGTGCTACATTATTTTAGTTATCTTTAAAGAATGCTACATTGAACTATTTATATGACTTTTGGGGATATTTATGAACATACAATATATAGATGTTTGATTACTCAATTTATTTTCTGTATTATGAGTGTCAATCTCAAGATATGCTCGCATACCTTTCTTAGCAAACTGATGATGTTTTCAAAGCACCTCTTTTTTTTTTTTTTTTTTTTTTAAATGAGTGTTTGCCTGCATGGGTATTTGTGTACTGATTATGCCATTGTGCAGAGGCTAGAAAAGAGTATCAGATCCCATAGAACAAGAATTCCAGGTGGTTGTTAGCTGCTGTTTGGGTGCTGATAACTCTGATAACCGAACCTAGGTCTTCTGCAAAATCAGAAATTGCTCTCAACTACAGAGCCATCCTTTCATTACCCAAAATAATTTTTAGTTTAGTAACTTCTTTCTCTTTTCCTATGTTGCTCATTTCCTATGCCATCTATCTAGGTTAGCGAAGGAACGAGATCGGGCGCAAACTTTTTACACATTGAATACAAAGTCACTCAGAATGTACTAGCTTATAAAATTATTCAGATTTTTAATTATGAAACTTAAATTACATTTCAAATGTTAAACGCTCACCCTCCACACATTTTCCATCCATATAATATTAATCCAATGAAATATAATTTCTTGCTATATCAGATTTTTATATTCACTGCATAAAATCAAAGTACATGGAAATGAGAAATTAATTAAATATGTGTAATAACCATTTACTCTTTCTGAATCACTTTATAGCACAGAATTAGTTATTATAACTATTTACAGGAATCAGTTCATAGAAACATTTTATTACATTTAATTTGAATTTAGGTCTCAGAAAACATTTGGAGTTTTAATAAATGAAAAACTCAGGGATAATTCAGATATAAAGAACCCAGCAATGTTAAATGAAGAACTCCCATTACTGCTGAAATTAAAATTCATATTTAAAATTATAATCTTATACTGTAGTATCCTATCATTTCACAGTTTCAGACAATTCTGTTTAAGGATTAAGCTATGGCTAATTTTGTATAGGTGAAGTCAAAATGATCATTTTTATTTCATGATTAATATCATGCTCATAATGTATGATATTCTTTGTACTGAAAACATTAAAATAATTACATTCATTGCACTCTCACCACATAAAATGCCAACTCAAAGTGGTTTAAGGATTTAAGTATAAAAACCTACAACTTTGAAGCTACAAGGAGACATATACATGACTCATTTTCACAGGCACAAATTTAGTAGAACTTTACTCTTCAGACAGTAAATTTCTTTATTTTTAATTAATACATAGTTATCAATCATGTGTATGGAATTCAGTATGATATTTAGATACCTACCTACAATGTTTAATGCACCAGTAGGAAGCAGAATATTTATGATCTCTGTTTCTAGATATTTTGAAATATACAACATATTCTTAGAGTCAGTGAAATGGTTCAGTGTGTACAGGCACGTGCTACCAAACCTGGTGACCTGGAGACCTTCAGTATCAGGCACTTATACAGTGGAAAGAAAGAAGGGACTCACACAACTTACCCTTTCACTTTCATTAGCAGGTTGTGCTATTTCCTATTCCCAGCTGACTCCTCCCGTATACTCTTCCCTAGGATGGTAAAGTCATGCTTCCAATTCAGTTGCCAAATGGAATGAAACCCTTTCATCTGCAGAAACATGGAAAGATCTGGAGCACGTTAAGTGAAATCAGCTGGACACAAGAAGACCAATACTGTTTTATTGAAAGTCAAATAGTTGATTTCCTAGGTGTAAAGAATAGTACAACAGTTATCAGAGCTGGAGGACAGAGGGTAGAGGAGGGAAGAAAAGAGGAGAGGAAAGGAAAGGAGAAGCAAGGAGAAGGGAGGGGAGAGGAGTAGAGAAGAGGAGAGATGACTGTATGAGATGAAGTTAGGAAAAGTTTGCAGTCACACTATAGTCTTTGCCTGAGACGATTTTTGGTGTTCTAAGGAAAAGGCTGCCGTGCTGGAGATCCATCATCTCGCCCTTCAGCTTGTCCTCCATGACGTCAACAAGGGCAAGCTCATCTATCAAATCCTTCATTAAGATACTGATGGCACAAGCCATGCCAACAGCACCAACCCCAACAACCGTAATCTTACTCTGGGAGGCCTGTTCTTCCTTAAGAAGATTCACAGTCAACTGGTCCTTGAGGGTTGCCATCTTGGAATTTGAATCCTTTGGGTCCCACTCAAGCACGAAGAGGGAGGGAGGGTCGGGTGCACAGCAGCGTGGTCTGGGTCCGGCGACAGTGGCTCCAGCTCCAAGTTGGTCATTATCACAGCGGGGGCCCGTCAGCAGGAGGGAGAAAGCCGGCTCAATCTGGTCCAGCGGAACGTGAACATTTTCAAGTTCATCATTCCCAATGTTGTAAAGTACAGTCCAAACTGCAAGCTGCTTATTGTTTCAAACCCAGTGGATATCTTGACCTATGTGGCTTGGAAAATAAGTGGTTTCCCCAAAAACCGGGTTATTGGAAGTGGTTGCAATCTGGATTCAGCTCGGTTCTGTTACCTGATGGGAGAAAGGCTCGGAGTTCACCCCCAAAGCTGTCATGGATGAGTCCTAGGGGAGCATGGAGACTCCAGTGTGCCAGTGTGGAGTGGCGTGAATGTTGCTGGAGTCTCCCTGAAGAATCTGAACCCAGATATGGGCAGTGATGTAGACAAGGAACAGTGGAAGGAGGTTCACAAGCAGGTGGTTGACAGCGCCTATGAGGTAATCAAACTGAAAGGTTATACATCCTGGGCCATTGGCCTCTCTGTGGCAGACTTGGCAGAGAGCATGATGAAGAATCTAAGACGGGTGCATCCCATTTCCACCATGATTAAGGGTCTCTATGGAATCAACAATGATGTCTTCCTCAGTGTCCCTTGTGTCCTGGGACAGAATGGGATCTCAGATGTTGTGAAGGTGAACCTGACTCCTGAAGAGGAGGCCCGCCTGAAGAAGAGTGCAGACACGCTCTGGGGGATCCAGAAAGAGCTGCAGTTCTGAAGACCCCCCAATGACCAAGCTCTTCACTGTCCAGGCTGCAGCAGGGTATCTGTGGAGACCACACGCTGAATCTTCTTCTGAGCTGTGGTTGGTGTAGTTGTGTTATGGTGGCCGGTGGAGAACCTCAGTTCCCACAGCTCTACCCTGATGCCAAGTGGTACTTGTGTAGTGGTAACCTGTTTAGTGTGTCAGCCCCACTATCTCCGGGACACACACGGCCAATTGTGTGCAGGCTTCAGTTATGCTGGGAGCCTGCTGTGTCACTACTGCTGCACACTGTCACCAAACATGCCTAGGCCAATGAGTTCCCAACTAGTCATAACCTGGCTCCAGTGTGTAAGTCCATTGCGCATATCTTGTGCACGGCAGGATATTGTTTTGTATATTATATGTGTCTATAGTGTACATTGCAATATTATATAAACGTGAGATCTGCATATGGATGATGCAATCAACTACCCAAGTGTCATGTCAATGAAAACACCAAATAAACCTTGGAACAGTGAAAAAAAAAAAAAAGAAGTTAGGAAAAGTTTAGTTGATAGGTAAAAAGTAACATTTAGATAGAAAGCATGCATATCTCATTGAATCCATAACTTCATACATGACATATTTTGTTTATATTATGTAAAAATGATGTAGTCTTCACATACAACTTAGACAAAACCTGGAAGCTAAAATATTGTCAAAACTCACAAGTGAGTATTGTACACATCATCCCTTAGAGTCATAATTGCTTACTTTTCTATTTCCATCTGTGGTCGTGGGGTATGGGACACATGTCTGCCACTGTATGTGTCAGTGTGTGTACACACATTTCATGATGTGCACACATGATAATCTCATGTGTCATGCATTGTCTTCCAATATTTTGAGACAGAGTCTCTTGCTCCCTACTGTTCATGCCTGTCTACCTAGACCATAACTTCCAAAGATTGTCCTCTCTCCACCTTCCATCTTACTTTACAGGTGCTTGAAAGCAGAGTCAAGCTACTGCTTTAAGTTATGTGTGGATCTTGGGGATCTAAAATAAGATTCTCTCATCTATGCTGCATGCATCCTACCCATGAGCCATATCCCAGTTCTACTGTTTCTCTCTGACTGCACATATGATGTCTTTCACATCATGATGTTAGCTTCCCACCTCCATAATGAATAGCTTTCCAAGTAATTGTTTTATAAAAATTCAACTTTGTCATAATGAATACTATATCATCAATTTATGAAAGATACATGGATACAGAAATTGTGATTTCTAATGGTATCTAAAAAGAATTTCTTGCATTGAGAATATATGCTTGAATTCAGAGAACATTAAAGACACTACACAAGCAATTTAAATATTAAGGCAAATTGAACTTTATTTTTCTAACCGTATAGTTGAGAAGTAGAGGGAAATGAAAGAATTTTAAAGCTATGTGTAACAAATACAAATTCTAATTTCAAATTTCTATGAAAATAGAACAAACTCAAGCCTATAAAATAGACTTCTAAAAGTATGCAAAAGTTTTGATTTGGAATTTAAAAATATACCTTCACTCCTATTATTATACTGATACCATAAACAAGGTCTTTGTGGAATATTAGGTACTATGGAGAACACCTTTTGTCATAGTACACTTTGAAATTGAGCGCAACTATTGGCCTCACTTTAAAATGGATGTTTAATACTGACTACTTCTACACTGGATTTCTGCTGTGCTATGCACAGGGTTACAATCAGGGAAAGACTTACTCTCCTACACATTTCAGGCTTTTCCTCTCTGCTGCTGTCTTTTACATAGGCTTGTGTAGTTTCAGACTGATTTGTTTGTGGTTTGTTATGACAACATCCATCAGAATAGGAGATTCACTCTTTTCACATTTTACACACTGTTACTAAGGTATGCTGCTTAATAGTGTGTTGGTATTCAGTTCATTTACTAGCTAGTTGGGATGGTCATAAAACTGTCTAAAATTGATGAAAAAAAAAACCATGTTTGGGTTTTTTTGTCCAGATTGATTTTTTTCATTTATTTATTTCTTTATTTTACACTCCAATCCCAACCCCACTCTCCCTTCCTTCTTCCCAGTCTCATTCTCCCATCCACTTCCCCTGTACCTTCCCCCTCGCCCGGTCCAGTACCAACCAACTCTGACATCTCAAATTGTATCAGGGCTAAATGCCTCCTCTTCCAGTGAGGCAAGACAAGGCAGATCTGCTAGGAATATAGGGTCCAGAGGGAGGCAACAGAGGCCAAGTCTGAGATAGTCCCCACTCCAAGTCCTAGGGGATCCACTTGAGGACCAAACACCCCATCAACTACATGTGAATAGTGTGCCTAAGACCAAACCAGACTAGTCCTTTGGTTGATGCTTCAGTCTCCAAGTGCGCCCTCTGTCTTAATTAATTGTGTAGGTCTTCTTGTGGTGTCCTTGACTCCTCTAGCTCCCTCAAACATTACTCTTACTCTTACCCTTACTCTTCCACAAGTTTTCCTGATGGAAAACAGCATGTTTTAAAAGCATAAGTCAATAATACGGGCTTATGTGTAGACAATATTTTTTTTTTCATGGGGGACAGTGTCTCATTGTATAACACTGACTGGCCCGAACTCTCCATATATATTAGCTGGCCTTGTATTAAAAAAGATCTACCTGCCTCTTCCTCCAGAATGCTAGTTTTGTTTGCTTTCCCCCGCCCCAGGGAAACTGCAGTAGGGAAGAAATATATAAGAAAAGAATAAAATAACAACGACAAAAACCATGAATAAAAGCCTCCTTTAGATTCAGTCTCCAGTAACGGCCGGCTCTGTCACCCATCCGGAGAGGATCTCTAGAGTGAGCTATGCAAGATTCCAGCCCCTGGCTCTAGCAGCAGGTCTGCATCCCTGCCTGTGTTCCTCAGTTTCAGCTTCCACACTGCGGACCTGCCAGCCTTCCCTGGAGGAACAGCCAGACCAATGGAGTGTACAGGTCAGTGACAATTTCTTGCCAGACTTTCACAATATGGTGGCACTCAGTGCACACAATAGCTGAGTGATCAGGAGCCAAATCCTGTCACAGCGGAGTGATGGGGAGCCCCACTGACTGCAAATGCAGCCTGTGTCAGGGATTTCCTGGTGAAAGCTGGGACAGTTTACCCACCTGAGCACCTGACCTCCTGCAACAGCCAGCCACTGGACCACTGAGTTTGGCCTCTGTCCTGGGTGGAGCTCCCAGACTGAACAACATATGGTCCCAGAACACCTTTTCAGTGGAGCTCAAGAACTGGTGAATGATTCAGTAGCAGACCTACTGAATGAAAACAACAGTGTTGGCAAAGAGAGAAGCCAGGTTGCAGTGACGCACAGATCCAGCCTGTCACCTACAGCACAACCTGATATTCTCAGAAGACCTGTCAAATCTCCAGGCCATACAAGTTAGTCTACCCACTCTAATCCCCTGCCTATAGATCCAAATGGATCACAACCAGCTGAGGAGAGCTGCAGCTACTCTCCAGGATTCAGTAGCCAACATCAAACTAAATGGAGAGAAACTTAGAACACTTTCACTAAAATCAGTGTCAAGGCAAGGATGCCCACTCTCTATATATCTCTTCAAAATAGTACTTGAAATTGTAGCTAGAAGAATAAGACAACTAAATGAGATCAAGGGGATACTAATTGGAAAGGAAGAGTCAAAGTATCCCTATTCGCAGATGGTATGAAAGTAAAAATAAGTGACCCCAGATATTCCACCAGAGAACTCCTACAGCTGCTAAACATCCTAGGAAGGTGGCTGGATACAAAATTAATTCTAAAAAATCAGTAGCCCTTCTTTACACAAAAGATAAACTGCTGAGAAAGAAATTAGAGAAACAACACCATTCACAAGAGCCACAAATAATATAAAATACCTAGGGGCAACTCTAACCAACCAAGTGAAAGACTTATATGACAAGAACTTAAAATCCCTGAAGAAAGTAATTGAAGAATATATCAGAAGATGGGAACATCTCTCATGCTTATGGATAAATATGATAATAAAAATGGCCCTCATATTAAAAAAACTATATACAGATTCTATGCAGTTCTTATCAAAATACTAAGACAATTCTTTTTAGACCTTGAAAGAACAATATTGAACTTCATATGGAAAAACAAAAGCTCAGAATAGCTCAATCAATCCTGTACAATAAAAAATATCTGGAGGTCTCACCATCCCTGATTTCAAGCTGTATTACAGATAAGAATAATAAAAAACAACATGACACTGGCATAGAAAAATACTAGTAGATCAATGAAATCAAATTAAAGACCCAGTAATAAACCCACACACCTACAGTTACTTAATTTTTGACAAAGAAGCCAAAGCCATACAATGGAAAAAGGAAAGCATCTTCAACAAATGGTGTTAGTCTAACTGGATGTCAATGTGTAGATGAATGTAAATAGAACCATATTTATCACCCTGAACAAAACTTAAGTCCAATTAGATCAAATACCTCAACATAAAACCAGATACATTAAATATCATAGAAGAGAAAATGGGGAAAAGCTTCAAACTCAGTGGCACAGGTGACAACTTCCTGAATAGAACACTCATAGCTCAGGTTCTAAGAACAACAATCAATAATGGGACCTTAAGAAACTGAAAGCTTCTGTAAGCTGAAGGACACTGTTATTAGAACAAAATGGCTGCCTACAGATTGGGAAAAGATCTTTACCAACCCTATATCCAACAGAGGGCTAATATCCATAATATATAAGGAACTAAAGAAACTAAACACAAACAAATCAAAAAATCCGATTTAAAAAAAATGGCACATGAGAATTCACAGAAGAGGAATCTCTAAAGGCTGTGAGGCACTTGAATAAGTGCTCAACATCATTGGTTATCAGGAAATTGCAAATCAAAATGACTCTACGATTCCATCTTATACCTGTCAGAATGGCTAAATCAAAAACTCAAGAAATAGCACATGCTGGTGAGGATGAAGAGAAAGGGAAGCATTCTTTCATTGCTGGTGGGAGTGTAAACTTATAAAGCCACTTTGCAAATTAATCTGGCAATATTTCAGAAAACTGGAATAGTCTTACCTCAAGGACCCAGCCCTACCACTCCTGGGCAGACATCCAAAAGATTCTTCACCTAACCACAAAGAGATCATTTTAACTATGTTCATAGTAGCTTTATTAGTAATAGCCAGAAACTGGAAACCACCCATATGTCCTTGAATTGAAGAATGGATTAAAAAAACTGTGGTATATTGCACAATGAAAACTACTGAGCTATCAGAAACAAGGAAATATGCAATTTGTAACCAAATGGATAGGTCTAGAAAAGCTCACCCTAAGTGAGCTAACTCAGACCCAGAAAGATACACCTGGTATGTACTCTTTAATAAGTGGATATTAACCATATAGCATAGGATGACCATCCTACAATCCACAGATCCAAACAGACAGGAACCTAGCATAACTATCCTATGAAAAATTCTACCAAGCATCGAGTCATGGATCCTGTTGTTTATTAGTGCAACACCTTACCATAGTTGGGGTGCCATATCAAGCCCAGTGCAAGAGGAAGCTCTTAGCCCTCATGTGACTGATGAACTGACTATATTTGATATGTTTGGGCTCCCCTCATCTGAGGAGGAGAGGACAGAGATGGGAAGAGGGAGGGGGGAAGAATGGGACCTGGAAATGGAGAAGAGAGTGTACTTTGATTGAGATGTAACTTGAAAAAATAAATTAATTTAAAAAACCCTCATTTATTTGAAAGAATACATTTGAAAATATTTCAAAGAGTTTCGCTTAGTACATGGAAAAGGAAGCAGAGGGATTAAGCCTGTTTAGTTGTTACATCTGTCCTCATTTTTAAAAGTGTTTTATGAAACTTGATGAAGATTTTATTTTTTAAACTTGTTGCCACAGGTTTTATAAAAACCACAGTTATAGATATTACTTCCTAATTCTATCTTATTTTTACTTGTATGTAAATAATAACACAATGATTAATTATAGGTAGGCCCAAATATCATTAAAGTACAAGATCTATTAATGATATGCAAAGATTAGATCTAGTTTTGGATTCAGTTTTCTTAAATGTAGAAGAATTTTCATCCAGCAACATGAATACTCTAGCAAGAGATCACATTGAAAGACTTAAATATGTGTGATATCGCTGGAATACAGACACTCTGCAATGGGAGTTAGATCAATCTAAATTAGGTTTAATGACTATCTAGTGACTTCTGATACAATTTCTTAAAAGGGGATGTGAAAGGGGTTGTTTCCCTTATTTCTTTCTCAGCCCATTTGTTTGTTGTATATAGAAGGGCTTCTGATTTTTTTGAGTTAATTTTGTATCCAGCCACCTTGCTGAAGGTGTTTATCAGTTGCAAGAGTTCTCTGGTGGAATTTTTGGGGTCGCTTATGTATACTATCATATCGTCTGCAAATAGGGATAATTTGACTTCTTCGTTTCCAATTTGTATCCCCTTGATCGATTTTACTTGTCTTATTGCTCTAGAAAGAACTTCAAGTACTATATTGAAGAGATATGGTGAAAGTGGGCATCCTTGTCTTGTCCCTGAGTTTAGAGGAAATGCTTCAAGTTTCTCTCCATTTAATTTGATGTTGGCCACTGGTTTGCTGTATATTGCCTTTATTATTTCTAAGTACGGTCCTTTATGCCCGTTCTCTCCAGAACTTTTAGCATGAAGGGGTGTTGGATTTTGTCAAATGCTTTTTCTGCATCTAGAGAGATTATCATGTGTGTTTTTTTTTCATCTTGTTTATATGGTGAATTACATTGACAGACTTTCATATGTTGAACCATCCCTGCATTCCTGGGATGAGGCCTACTTGATCATAGTGTATGATACTTTTGATGTGTTCTTGAATTTGGTTTGCTAGTATTTTATTAAGTATTTTTGCATCTATGTTCATGAGGGAGATTGGTCTGAAATTCTCTTTCTTTGTTGGATCTTTTTGTGGTTTAGGAATCAGGGTGACTGTGGCCTCATAGAATGAGTTTGGCAGTGTTCTTTCTGATTCTATTTAGTGGAAGAATTTGAAGAGTATTGGTGTTAGCTCCTCTTTGAAGGTCCAGTAGAATTCTGTGCTAAAACTATCTGGCCCTGGGCTTTTTTTGGTTGGGAGATTTTTAATGACTATTTCTATTTCCTTAGGGGTTATTGGGCTCTTTAATCTGTTAATCTGATCTTGATTTAGTTTTGGTAGGTGGAATCATTCAGCCTAAAGACTGCACCAGCCAGAACTTCAGTAAAGCCTTGAAGATCAGTTTCTGTCTACAAACTTCTTAGGACATCTAAATACCTGAGCATAAAAGGACTGAACATCAAATGATTATATTAACATTTTTAACCATTTTTTCATTCTTATTTGTGCCCAAAACAGGTTTACTACATCCCAAATCAGCAGGAAGTCATTTTGAGAGAGCAACGTCCCATGCCCAGAAGGTGGGGAGGGTGTTTCCCCCACTTTGGTTATTTGGTGGATAACAGAAAATTTTGTCATTTAGGGGAAGAGACTACAAGCTGTTAAATGGGTTTTGGAGGTTAGACCCAGGGACTTCTATCTTTTCCTTTTCTATATTCTTCTTTCTCTCCTATGTAGGAGTGAATAGACTTGAGAAAAAATTGGACATACACATAGTATAGGAAAGATCAAGAAAAAAGGACATATTATTGAATATGCCCTTATACCTTTGTATATTGATACAAAATTAATATTATATTTGGCTAAATTGCTATTGATCATTGTATATTAATGCAAAATTAAGATTGTGTTGAACTACATCAGTATTGATCTTTGTATATTGATACAAAATTAAGAGATATTTGGCCACATTGCTATTGATCTTTGTATAGTGATACAAAATTAAGGGTAATGCTTCTTAAATGTAGTGTACCTAGTAATGATTAAAAATTAAATGTGAAGTTTTGGCCTTTTGATACCAACCGTCATAAATTGTTTAGGATAATTAAGAAATGCAAACTCATAGTCATGCAAGTGTGTCATTTTGTTAGTTACTATGACAGTCTATCACAGTTATTTTCTAAGCTACTCAGAAATCAAGTTGTTAAGAGATAAGCAACATTTGCTTATCTAAATATAAGAGATAGATAGGGCATCTTCAAAAACCCCAAGAGACCTGCAGTAAATGGCATTTAAAGATGTTTCCTTAAATTAAGATTTTTTTGATATTGAGACATGTCAGCTCCTGACAGAACCCCCTATTCTACTCCAAGTAGAAGATGAGCTCAAAAAATCTCCAGTGTGAGATGGTTGAATTAGTGGCAAGCCTATCTCTTGGCAAGAAAAATCCCTTGCTTCAACTGTAGACAGAATGCTGTCCAAAAAGGACAAAACTTGGAAGCAGGTAAGTCGACAGCCTAGCTCTGCCAAGTCAGGGTAGGTAAGTCCTTCATAGTTCCTGCTCTACAATCGATGTCTGTCAGAGAAACGGGGCCAAACAGCTAAAGATTGATGCTGTAATGTATGGAGAGAGAATGGGAACTATCTAGGCAGCCACTGGTATGTCATTTTTTAGTTTTGGAAGCTGCAGGCCCTGCACTTCCTATATAATCAGATACATTTATCCCTCTCAGGTCTCTGAGGTGGTTGAAGAATAGATTGCTAGAGTCTCATAGTTAAATTTTGAGTTGTTTAGGAATCAAGAGGGTGTTCTGGATCTAAGAAGATATTTTTAAAATTGTGATGCAAGTTAGTATGAAAGCTGAGTTAGATATAGAACTTTAAACTCCTGGAGATGGTTAGATAGTAGAATGTTAAAGTCAGGGGCCAGATGCATATGGACTGGACATTGGGAATGTATGCTAAGCCATATAACCCTCATAATTGTGGCCTATTTGCTTTTGTTGTTTTGTATTGTATTTATTGTTATAGGAGAGAGGATCATTTGTTGGACTGAAGGGGGGAGTGTTGGGGGGAAAAAGATCTACCTTAGGCTAAAGAAAAAAAAGGAAAGAGGATGGGGGGGTTGAGGGGAAAAGAGTGGAAGAGTGGGACATGAGGGGGGAATAGGGAAGGGATTGTGACTGAGATGTAACTTGAAGAAATAAAAAATAAATTTAAAAAAGGGGGGTATGAAGATTAGCCTCCATCTGTGGGCACCTAGCATGGCAGCATATGGGCTAAAAAAATATTTATGGCTTGCACTGTTTTCAGCTGCTAATAGTGGAGAAAGTGGACAGACCACAGATTAGGCTGAAGCCAGGTGAAACCAGGAGAGACTCTATTTAACCACAAAATTGGGCAGAGTCTGTGAGATTCCATGATAGAGATGACAATGTGATGAATCAGAGAAAGATTTGCAGAATAAGTCAGATATAGAATGTGCCCCACTCTCATGAGAGCAGAAAGGAATGAAAGGCTACCTTAGAGCAGTACAGGAAGAGTCAGTTCATTTTGATGCAGTTTAGTTGAATGCAGTTGAGTCTGTGCAGTTCTATTCAGTTCTCTTTGTGCAGTCAGTGCAGTTGAGTTTGCGGAATTCAGGCAGTTTTTCCAAACAGTACAATTCAGTCAGAAGCGAAGAGAAGTCTATTTGAATCATTCAGCTTGGAGAGGAGTTTAAACCATAACAGCTGAGTTGAACCCTGGGCTAGAAGCTTCCAGGCCTAAGCCTAGGGATAGATGGATAGATCAAAGATATAAATGCTCTGGGATCAGCCAAAGCCATGCATTAATAAAACATGGATATGGCTCTTAACTCATCCCTTAATCTGAGGAAATTAAAATATTTCCACTAAAGGAATCAGTGAAAAGATAAAATATTTCAATTGATATGGGCTTTGGCATTGCCTTGGCAAGAGTTAACTCTTTAATGTATTCTTTTCTGTAGAATAATAGCTCATTTTGTACATTGTTGGGCTGTGATGTATATGCATAGGTATCATCACATCTGCCTATCAATGGGAGTTCCAAAATTTAATGATATGTCCTTGTTCAGGTTATGTTTAGGATTGGAGGGCATAATTATATTTTCTTCTCAAAAAATAAATGACATAATTCAAAAAAGAAAAGAATGTGAGTTGTAGAATGAGAGGAAAAGGAGGAAATGACAGAAACCAATAAATTATTAATTTATGCTTACATATTATTGGTGATTTTTTTTCAAATGTAAGATGGATTGGCTACCAAGTAACTGGAGATTTAACAAAATGAAATAGAAGGTGCTGTTAGATGTAAACAAATAATAAAATAAAAAGAGTTGTTGGTTATACTTCTACTTGGAGATACTTGTGAAATCAATCACCATTCATGAGCCTAAGATTTAGGCTTTTGTCATAAAAATTGTGACTTTTCTCCACATAATAATTTTGGAAACATGGACATGAATGTAATAAAACATTGAGAGAGCATCTTTGAAAGACTCATTAGGGAATAACATGCATTGATGGAAGAAAATGTTAGCAATTCTTGGTAATTTTGAAGAGCATGAGGGTGCTCTGTCAACTGATATTTTATGTATAAACTGACCAGACTTAGGTAAGGTCATCTGGAGGGCTACGACTTGAGAAATGGAATTAACATTTTGGGATAGAGAAAGCATTGCAGGGATGAGTAGTTCCATAGCAAAAATACCATGCTTATAGGAATTGACTTTCTAAGAACTTATGGCTTCATAGCTACCTATTTCTAGGTGGAGATGTGTGTGTAGCTCTTATCATTGGGAGATAAATGAAAATGTGTGTTCCACTAGAGGCTTGGGGAATTAAGATGCATATGAGCCTTCCTCATCATACTTTGTTATATCATTTGGATGCACACATTCAAGTTGATTTCATTAAATTCACCACCTAAGATCCTGAATAACTTGATACAAACACTAACATGCTGTTTTGCCCAGACTCTGCAACCTTGATTAGATTTTGAAGATATACCTATTCTCAAAGCAAGGTTGATCTAGTGAATAATGTGTATCATTCATTAATAACTGTATTTGAAACCATAATATGGAAAAAAGTTCAGATGAAACCAGTAGGGATTATTGTATTTGGCCACATGAGTGTTATCGTTGTATTCATATAGAGTAAAATACAGGGTGAGTGTGTAGAAAGAGAGATAGCAGGTGTGACTAGTGATCTTTTTCTTCAATGGCAAAGGTATACAAAGTTAAAAATTTAATGATAGGTTCTCATTTACAGTGACTTGGAAAACATAAATTATTATATAATCTTTATATTTATTTATTTATTTACTTCTGACAAACAAACCAAAGGCCGGAGGATATATATTATCCTGTTCATTTGAAATATAAAAAGACTTAGAAATATTAAGTAATGTTTCCTGTTTAGTCTGATGGTCTTCATATGTAATAAAATTACCTATTTTCCCCATGTGATGCTATGTTATAACTTAGCAATCTGGGAGCTGTTGAAGACTAGCTTTCATGGTATTGAAATTGTTCTTAATGTAGACATTAAAAATCATCTGTTGGTTAATTATCTATAAAAATAGAAATATCAAAGAGTAGTTAGCAGTGTTAATTAGTTGTAGAAGATGATGCAGAGCATGATAATCAAGATGTAACATAAGAAACAGAGGGAATTAAGTTAAGTCAACCTTTTCAGTTGGTAAATTAGATAGAAAGAAAAAGTGTCCTAGGTTTGCAGGGAGGTTAATTTGAAGACAAATGCTTTAGGATCATGAAGAGTTATTGGAGTGTATACATTCCCTCTGTGGCTCAATTTGCTACATGTGCTTTTTTCTTTCTTTTAGAGCATAATGCACTGTGACCTCACACAAACCTCACATGAATTAAGAGATAATTATCTTCATGCTGTATTAACTCGGTTCCTATTTAATGGGAAGTTTTGCAAAGAACCTTTCCAATTCAGAGTTCGAGTACAAAAGTCTCTAATGTAGCAGGCAAGACAAGCCTAAGGCCTGGCAATGTTAGAAAGTACCAGAAACCATACTTTGTCAGCTTTTGAGGTTAAGCAACATTTATAAAGGAAGATTAAAAAAAAAACAGTGTTAATTGGCCTTTAAATGACAATTTTCTTAGACAAAATGTTAAAATTATTTCAAGTAACTCCAATGTATGAAGTACAACATGCAATTGGGAAAGAAAAGTACTAAAAGACAAATGAAAGGAAGTGGTACTTTGTTGGAGAATGAGAGGGGGAATGTTAGAACACAATTCTTGTGTGGCATACATTTTGTATTCTGTTTACTATTCATGAAACCATCAGGCAGAATTTTGAACCTGTAGTTTAATTATCAATTGTATTTATTAATAAGTATAAACTATAAGATTACATGGCAGAGCAGCTAGCAGGCTGGCAGGAGGCCAGGAGGCCTGACCCACCTTAATTGATGGTCTGACTTGTCCGGGAAAGGGCTCTGGACCAAAGGTCACCTTCACCATCTCCAACATAAACTCTATTAACTGATATCTTAATTAATAACTATAAGTTGTTTGATTAGTCCAGTGGAACAGCCAGTGGCTTGGCGGGAGATTCGCTGGGGTTCATTGGGAGGCCGATGGCCCCGGATTGCTTGGACTGATGCCTATAAGCTGCAGTGGTCCTTTACCCAATAATTAAATACACCAAGACCTTTTAATATTTCAACACTTAGCCCTTAGCTGGGTTGACACTCAACTAGCTAATCTAAATTAACCTGGACCATTTAATCCCAAGCAGTCATGTGGTTTGTTGTTACCTTCAGAGTTCTCAGACACAGCTTTCTGCTTCAATGTCTCCTAGTGGAAAGAGAGCTTCCTCTGTGTAAAACACAGGGTTCTGGTTTCCATATCAGGAAGTCCTACCTTACTATACTCTTTCTGCCGAACTAATTGGCCATCAGCAAGTTTTATTAACAAAACAAGAGAATGCTTCAGAAAGGGCAGTAACCAGATCTCAGCATTGAAATCAGCTTATCAGAAGCAATATATTAGACATTCCTCCAAAAGAATTTAATATTATTAAAGTTATATAACTCCACATTACAGTCCGCTGCTTACAACTCTAGAGTTTTGTGTATGCAACACAGGGAGAGAACGAATTTCCCCCTTTTGTTCTTAAAGATAATACCTTATATATTCCAGGGTGGGTGCATGGATGCAGGGAAGAATGACATTGTATTTCTGATTGGCCTGCCTCTGGCTCCAATGTGCTGGGATTATAAATATGCACTAGTGACTAATGAAGTTATAGTCAAAGCTTTGCTGGCACAACACATATTGTTTGAAGTACCATATGTAACTTTTTAGAAGAACATCATGTATGAATATACAGTAAGGGATTTTAATAGTTCGAATAATAAATGAAAATTGATTTTATACATTAATAGTAGCAAAAGTTTAGGATTAGTGATTTAGTATTATCCACACAGAAATAAGTAGGGGAAGATGAAAACACAGTGAAAATAAACCACAACAGATGGAGATAAAAGAAGCTTGAAGTTATTGTGTGTCCATTTGAAAAAGGAAGTTGGCTGAATATTAATGAGCACAAATTGTGGATAAGAATCACTCCTATGTGACCTCTGATAAATAGTCTAATTTATTGTAGCTCAAATTTCATATCTATATAAGGGAAATAGCTCTGAAACTTACATTAAAATTAGCAATTCATTTTAGTAACTCAGAGATTACATTGCACCAAATTCAAAGTGGAAATATTTATATTTCATATAAAACATGAAGTAACCCCTTGTATCTTATCAGAACACCATTAATTAAAGTTGGACTTCAACAACAACAGAAATAACAAAAAGCCTACACATTCATGGAAACTGAACAACTCCCTACTCAATGACCACTGGATCAGAAAACTTATAAAGAAGGAAATCAAAGACTTCCTAAAATTTATTGAAAACAAAGGCATAACATACCCAGCCCTATGGGACACAATGAAAGCAGTGGTAAGAGGAAAGCTGATAGCACTAAATGACTTCAAAAAGAAAATGGAGACAGTTCATATTAGCAACTTACCAGTATAACTGAAAGCTCTAGAAAAAAACAAAATGGAAAAAAAAAAAAACAAGCAAATACTCCCAAGAGGACCAGATGGCAGGAAACTCAAGGCTGAAATCAGTAACTTAGGAACAAAAAGAACAACACAAAGAATTGACAAAACCAAGAGTTGGTTTTTTAAGAAAATCAACAAAATAGACAAACCCTTAGCCTAAGTAACTGAAAGACAGAGGGAAAATATTTGAATCAACAAAATCAGAAATTAGAAGGGAGAAATAACAACAGACACTGAGGAAATTCAAAAAATCTTTAGGCCTTATTCAAAAACCTATACCTCACAATATTGGAAAACCTAAGCGAAGTGGACAATTTTCTTGACAGATTCCACAGACCAAACTTAAATCAAGATCAGGTAAAAAAAAAAAAAATTAAACAGTCCTATAAACTTTAGGAAAAAGAAGCAGTCAATAAAAGTCTCCCAACCAAAAAAAAAAAAAGGAAGCCCAGGACCAGATGGATTCAGCACCAAATTCTCCCAGACCTTCAAAGAAGAGCTAATACCAATACTCTTCAAACTCTTGCACAAAATAGAAACAGAAGGAACACTGCCAAACTCATTCTATGGGATTACAGATACCCCGATAAGTAAATTACACAAAGACCCAAGAAATAAAGAGAATTTCAGAACAATTTCTCTTATGAACATAGATGAAAGAATACTCCATAAAATAAGAGCAAACTAAATCTAAGAACATTTGAAAAGTATCATATACCATGATCAAATAGGCTTCATCCCAGGGATGCAGGGGTGGTTCAAAATGTGAAAATCCAGCAACGTAATCCACTATATAAGCAAGCTGAAAGGAAAAAAAAACAAACAAATAAACAAAAACCACACGATCATCTCATTGGATGCAAAAAAAACATTTGGCAAAATCCAATGCCCCTTCATGTTAAAAGTCTTGGAGAGATCTGTGATACAGGGACCATACCTAAAAATAAAAAGACAGTATACAGCAGGCCAATAGCCAACATCAAATTAAATGGAGAGAAATTTAAAGCACTTCCACTAAAATCAGAGAAAAAGCAAGGCTTTCCACTTTCTCCATATCTCTTTCAACATAGTACTTGAATTTCTATCTAGAGCAATAACAGACCTAAAGGAGATCAAGAATATAGAAATTGGAAAGGAAAAAGTCAACGAATCCCTATTTTCAGATGGTATGATAGTATACATAAGTGACCCTTAAATTTTTACCAGAGAACTCCTAACACATTCAACAAGGTGGTTGGATACAAAATTAATTTTAAAAAATCAGTAGCCTTTCTTTACATGAAAGATAATGAGCTGAGAAAGAATTAGGGAAACAGCACCTTACAAAATAGCCACTAATAATATAAAATACCTGAAGTAACTCTACCCAAACAAGTAGAAGGCCTGTATGACCAGAACTTCAAGTCCTTGAAAAAAGAAATAGAAGAGGATATTAGAAGATGGAAAGATCTCTGATGCTTATGGATAGATATGATCAACATAATAAAAATGGCCATCTTACTTGAAGCAAATATATATATATATATATATATATATATATATATATATATATATATATCCATGCAATTACTCTCAAAATACCAACACAATTCTTTACAGACCATGCAAGTATAATACTCAACTTCATATGGAAAAACAAAAAAACCCAGAATAGCTAAATCAATACTGTAGAATAAAAGACCATCTGGAGGTATCACTATCCCTAACTTGAAGCTGTACTACAGAGCAATAGTAATCAAATCAGCATGGTACTGGCATAGAAACAGAATGGTCAATTAATGGTCCCTAATTGAAGACCCAGAAATGAACTCACACACCTACAGTCACTTAATTTTTGACAAAGAAGCCAAAACCGTACAATGGAAAAAGGAAAGCATCTTCAAAAAATGGTGCTGGTCTAACTGATGTCAACATGTAGAAGGATTCAACCAGACCCATATTTCTCACCTTGAACAAAGCTTAAATCCAGCTGAAACAAAGATCTAAACATAAATCTGGACACATTAAACAAAATAGAAGAAAAATTGGGGAAAAACCTCAAACTCATTGTCACAGATGACAACTTCCTGAACAGAACACCAACAGCTCAGGCTCTAAGATGAATAATCAATAAATGTGACCGTATGAAACTGAAGAGTTTGTTTAAGACAAAGGATATTGTCATTAAAAAAAAAAATGGTTGCCTACAGATTGGGAAAAGATCTTCACCAACCCCACATCTGACAGAGGACTAATATCCAAAATTTTCAAAGAACTCAAGAAATTAAACACCAAGAAAACAAATAATCCAATCACAAATGGGGTTCATTGTCGCGTCCCCCCTTGTCCAGCAAGGAATGACGCAACTCACAAAAGCTCTTCTCCTGCAGTTTATTCAGGTCCCTTGAAAACAGTCTTCCGAATGCCCGGGCAGACCCAACCCACAGGCTAAATACTAAATGAACAGCCAATCAAGTAAAGCCACATGGTGCTATCTTAGAGGCCCACGTATAGCCAATCAAGTAAAGCCACATGGTGCTATCTTAGAGGCCCACGTATAGCCAATCAAGTAAAGCCACATGGTGCTATCTTAGAGGCCCACGTATAGCCAATCAAGTAAGATCAGCGGTCTTAGCCAAATATGGACTTGTTTACCATCGAGAGCGCTCACCGTCGGGCTGGTGGAAGGTGGAGACCAGCGCCATCTTTAAGGCGGCACGTCGCAGCTCTCTACAGTTCATATCTTAATTATCCTAAACAGTTTGTGACAGTTGCTATCATTGACTCAAAACTTCACATTGCATTTTTAAGTGTTACCAAGGTACAATACCTTAAAAAGGGTTAACCTTCATTTTATGTCAGTATACAAATATCAATACTGATGTGGCCACATATAACCTTAATTTTGTATCAATATGCAAAAATATGAGTATATTCAGTAATCTTTTCCTTTTTCTTTGTCATTCCTATATTATGTCTATATCCCATTTTTAAAGTCTTTCCCCCCTACATAAGAGAAAAAGAAGGATAGAGAAAAGAAAAAGAGAGAAATCCTTCCAAAACCTTTTTAACAGAACCATTTAACAATCCCCCTAAATAGCAACAAATATCTATAACACATCAAATGACCAAAGGGTGGAGGAACCACCTAACCTATCCTACCTTCTGGGAATGGGACATTGCTCTCTTAAATTACTTTTATTGATTTGGGACAAACATATCATTTGGTTAAGTACTAGCATAGTTTATCACAAATGTTTTCTAAGTTAACTGGAAATCAAGTTGCTAAGAGACAAGCAACATTTGCATATCCAAATATACGGAGATAGGTAGGTGGTCTTCAAAAACCTCAAGAGATCTGTAGAATTTGGCATTAAAAGAGGGGTTTTTATCTTAAGATTTTTTGATACTGAGACATGTCATCTCCTGACAGCACCCCTTATTCTACTCCAAGTAGAGGATGAACATCGAAGAATCTCCATTTGGAAATGGTTGCATTAGTGGAAAGTCTGTCACTGGGCAAGAAAAATCCCTTTCTTCAACTGTAGACTGAATGTTGTCCAAAAAGGACAAAACTTGGAAGCAGGTGAGTCGATAGCCTAGCTCTGCCAAGACAGGGTAGGCAAATCCTTCATAATTCCTGCTTTACAGTTAATGTCTGTTAGAGATACTGGGTCAAGAGGCTGAAGATAGATGTTCTAATGTATGGAGAGAAATTGAGGACTGTCCAGGCAGCCAGTTGTCTGCCATTTCTTGGTTTTGGAAGCTGCTGGCTCTGTACTTCCTGTATAATCAGATATATTTATCCTTCTCAGTTCTCTGATGTGGTTGAAGACTAGATAGTTATAGTCTCACAGTTAAATTTAAAGTTGTTTAGAAATTAAAAGGATATTCTAGGTCTAAAAAGATGATTTTAAGTTGGTAATGCAGGTTAGGAAAATTGGAAATTGGAATTTCAAAAAAACTCATTGGAATATGAGTTAGGTATAGATCTTTAAACTCATGGAGATAGATGGATAATAGAATATTAATATCAGTTGCCAAATACTTATGGACTGGACTTTGGGATAGGCAATTTTTATGTCATAAAATTCCTTAGCAAAGGGAGAAGCAGTCTTAGTGATGGACTTTGTTACCTATTAGTGGGGCACATTACCTTATCCAAGCTGTCATGTTGGGCCCCAGAGCAAGAGGAAGCTCTTAGCCCTCGTGTGACTGATGAAATGAGGGGGGCTGACATGTGGGGGTCCCACACTGGAGGAGAAGGGTGGATGAGAGAGAGAGAAAAGGACAGGAGGTTGGGACTTGGAGGGGAGAAAGGTGGGGGCTGAAATCAAAATATAACTTGAATTAATAAATAAATAAGAAATGTTTCTATAACCGTTGTCATTTTGACTTGTTTCACTTTTACATATAGATAAAGTCACATTATATATAATTAAGGTATGATCATAAATTTTTTTCTTTGTAATCATGAAGTGTTGAATGAATATTAGATGGCTGTTTGTATATTTTATTTTTGGAAGAACTCTGTAACAACATAGTGAAATAGCAAATCATCATGCTTTTTAAGAGTAAGTTTCAGTTCTTTGTTTCTGTTTTGATTATCCTAAATGTTATTTATTTTACCCAGAACTAAATTATGAAACCATGTCTCTGTAATCTGACAATGTTTCCTAGGTATTTGTGTATATAACCAGCCAGTGATTTGTAAACTGATTTTTGATGTAGAGCATCAGGAAGAAAACAGGGAGCAAAGAATCATCTTTAACTAAACTCTACTCAGTGTACAGTCAATGCATATGTTAATGTAGAAATGTATAATACCTTTGAAAGTTTATATATTTGCAGAGTAAGAGGACCAGACAAGTAGCCCAGGTGAGCCTATCTCACAGACAATCTCAGTAACTGTTTCCTCAAAAATCTGCATCCAGGACAATTTCAAAACAGCTAGCTAGATCATCCAGCATCACAGACTATTCCAGTCAGGACTTTAGTTAAGTTCTGAACTTTCTCAGCATTCAGAGAATGGACAGAAAACACTATAGCTAGCTTTCTTAAGACTGGACAATATTCAAATTTTCTTTGGCCACCAACAAAAAGACTACATCCCAATTAAGTAGGAAGCAATTTAAGAAAACTAGGCCCTATTTCCAAAAGATGATAGACAACAAAGACAAAAATAATAGCAAGTCATTGGTTTAATTATTTTTAGCAATGATTCTACATTCTCTCTGAACAATAATAATAAAACATTCCATTTCCCTATTAAGAGGATAAAATCTTTTTCTGTTTTTTTAAATTTTTAAAAATTTGAGATAAGATCTCATTTCATTCTCAAGATGTCCTGAAATTAACTGTGTAGCCTAGGGTGGCCTTCAACTCATGATTTTTCCCCCTGAGTCTCTCTAGTGCTGGGATTATAGGTATGACACACCATGCCCAGTAAAAGGATAAATTCTTCAAAGGTAGATACATTATGCTCCTATAAAATACCTCTATTAAAATGCTCAGGCTGTGTATGTATTAGACGAACCAAGACTACTACCCACAGGGCTGCAGAGAAGTTCCAATGGTTGAGAATATTTATTACTCTTGCAGAGGATCCTAGTTCAGTTTCCAGCACTCACATTACTTAGTTTGCAAGCACCTTTGACATCAGAGACTCCAGTCACCTCTTCTGGCCTCCATGGACACTATATATTCCCATGCACAACCCCCCACCCAGGTTCCAATAATTAAAAATGAAAATTAAATGACTCCCATTCACAATAGTAATCAAGTCTAGGCTTAATTTTTTTTGTCATAGATTTAAAGGAAGGCTACGTTTCATATTCTCTATTAGGATTGAGTTGTGTTCATGTAATTATTCTAACAAAGAACCTATGAAGGTATTACCAAATGGGATGCATATCCCATGTTATTTTAGTAAATAAACAGGATGCTTTGCTTGTGGAATCGTTCTTTCTGGTTTACATGATTAATGCATATGAAGAGAATCTAAATATCCATACCACAGTTAAGAGGGAGCTGATAAAATAGAATTAGTGTGGACTATGGCAGCTTTAATGTACATACTAAAATGTGGCAAGCCATCATTATTATAAGGAATTTAATGTAATATATTTAAGGGAGTGTCAACAAATAGTATTTATTTATTTTTATTAAATACTTTATTTTTTTCTTCAAGTTACATCTCAGTCATAAACCCTTCCCTATTCCCCTTCCTGTCCCACCCTTCCACCCTCTTTCCCCCCAACAGCTTCCCCTTTCAGTCCAACAAATGGTTCCTTCTCTTATAACAGTAAATAGTATACAAAACAGCAGAAATAAATATGACACATTTATGAGAGTTAAATGGCCCAGTATACCTTCCCAATGTCCAGCTCATACATATTTGGCCCCTGACTTTAACATTCTACCATCTAACCATCTCCATGAATTTAAAGTTCTATAACTGACTCAGCTTTCATTCTAACTTGCATCACTATGATAACCATCTTCTTAGATCTAGAACGCCCTCTTGATTCCTAAACAACTCAAAACTTAACAATGAGACTCTAGCTGTCTATTCTTCAACCACCTCAGAGACCTGAGAGGGATAAATATATCTGATTATATAGGAATTGCAGGGCCTGCAGCTTCCAATACTAAGAAACGACAAACCAGTGACTGCCTGGACTGTTCCCATTTTCTCTCCATACATTCCAGCATCAGTCTTCAATCTTTTGGTCCTGTTTCTCTGACAGAAATTTATTGTAGAGCAGGGATTATGAAGGACTTACCTACCCTGTCTTGGCAGAGCTAGGCTGTCGACTTCCCTGCTACCAAGTTTGTCCTTTTTGGACAGCAGTCTATCTGCAGTTGAAGCAAGGAGTTTTTTCATGCTAAGAGATAGGCTTGCCACTAATTCAACCATCTCACACTGGAGATTCTTCAATGCTTATCTTCTACTTGGAGTAGAATAGGGATTGCTGTCAGGAGCTGATATGTCTCGATATAAAAAAAAAATCTTAATTTAAGACAACATCTTTGAATGCCATATTCTGCAGATCTCTTGGGGTTTTTGAAGATGCCCTATCCATCTCTTGTATTTAGATAAACAAATGTTGCTTGTCTCTTAACAACTTGATTACTGAGTAGCTTAGAGAATATCTGTGATAGACTGTCATAGTAGCTAACAAAGTGACATGCTTGCATGACTAGGAGATTGTTTTTCTTAACTATCCTAAATAGTTTAAGACAGTTGGTATCAAGAGGCCAGAGCTTCACATTTCATTTTTAAGTATCTCTAGGTACGATACCATTAGGAAGCGTTACCTTTAATTTTGTATCAATATACAAAGATCTATTCAAATGTGGCTAAATATACCCTTAATTTTGTATCAATATACAAAGATCAATGCCTATGTAGCCCAATACAATCTTAATATTACGTCCATATACAAGGGTCAATACCATTGTGGCCAACTATAATCTTAATTTTGTATCAATATACAAAGATCAATTCCGATGTAGTCCAATACAATCTTATTTTTGCACAATAAACAATGGTCAATACCACTTTAGCCAAATATACTACTAATTTTGTGTCAATATACAAAGGTATAAGGGCATATTCAATAATCTGTCCCTTCTTCTTGGTCCTTCCTGTGCTATGTCTATGTCTCATTTTTCTCAAGTCTGTGCACTCCTACATAGGAGAGAAAGAAGGATACAGAAAAGGGAAAGAAGGAATAACCTGAGTCTAACTTCCAAAACCCATTAAACAGGACCATTTAACAACTTGTAATCTCTTCCCCTAAATAACAGAGTTTTCAGTTATCCTTCAAATAACCAAAATGGGGGGGCAGAGAAACACCCTCCCCACCCTCTGGGCATGGGATGTCGCACTCTTAAAATGACTTCCTGTTGATTTGGGTCGTAGTAAACCTGTTTGGGGCCCAAACCAAAATGGAAAAATTGTTAAAAATGTTAGTACAATCCTTTTATGTTCAGTCCTTCTGCTCTCAGCTGTTTAGATGTCCTAAGGAGTTTGTAGGCAGAAGCTGATCTTCCAGGCTTTACTGAGGTTCTGGCTGGGGCATTGTGTAGAGCTGAACAGTCTTAGCGATATTGAATTGTTTTGGTTGTAGGCTTTTGATGGAGACAGCTATTGAGGGAGTCTGTCAGGCTGAATCCACTGGGTCACTCATCTTCTTTGGTGTCTGATTCAGTTTTCTGCTGAGGTTTCCTTTGTTCAGTTGTCCCTAGGTTCCTTGAATGGATGCTTTGATTCTCCTGGAAAGATAAGAACAGAGCCCTGCCCTAATCCTAACTCTGGGACAATTACCCTCTTTTTTTGGGGGGGGGGAGCTAGGTAATATTTCTCCTGAAGCAAATTTGGTTTTTTGACAGTATATAAAGTGTTATCTTTCAATCTGGGTTAAAGAAGAAATTATTTTGTTATTTTGGAGCTAAACCAGCTTTAGTGTATATATTTTGAGATCTCAAAGGACAATTTGTTTGTATTGAGTAGGCCTTTTGTAAGTAGCTTTTAAACTTAGGTCCTTCCAAATCCTATGTGTGTGTCTCTGCATTCTAATTATTGGGATCAGAGACCTGTGGTTACCATCTGAAGGGATTAAAGATGTGTTCCACCACTCCTGGATTGAAGTTTTTCTCTATTTAGAGTTTGTTTTGTATCAGGCTGACCTTCAGCTCTGAGATCTGCCTGTTTCTGTCTCTAGTGTGTTGGGATTAAGGGTGTACTCTTCTTGAATGATGGGATTAAGGGTGTGCACCCTCACCACCCTGTTCCGTGTAACTCTAGAATTTATAAGACCACTAACTCTGTGGTGCTCCTCCTGTCTCTGCTGAAGTTTTTGTTTTTTGTTTTTTGGTTTTTTTTGGTTTTTCGAGACAGGGTTTCTCTGTGTAGCCCTGGCTGTCCTGGACTCACTTTGTAGACCAGGCTGGCCTCGAACTCGCAAAGATCCACCTGCCTCTGCCTCCCAAGTGCTGGGATTAAAGGTATGCTCCACCACTGCCCGGCTGTCTCTGCTGAAGTTAAAGGCATGGGTTAACACCGCATTTCTCATGTATTTTACCTTAGCTCTACGTTTTTTCAACACTTGGAAGTTTATAAAACCAGGTTGAACGGCTGTATCCTTTATTTTATTTACAATGTTTTAACATTGTTACCTGCTTTTTTTAATTAATAAATTTATTTGTTTGTTGCTTCAGGTTACATCCTTATCATATTGTCCTCTTTTCCCGCTTCCTAGTCCCACCCTCCCATGCTCTACCCCCTGACCCTTCCATCTTGTTCCTCTGGGGTGGCGTGTCCCTGCATAACAGTCTCTCCCCACAGATCAGGAGTCATATGAGGGCCAAGATCCTCTTCATACACCGGGGGCCTACGAGGCAGTACTGCCAGTGAAAGGTGTCTCCTTGCTATGGGGGGAAAACTAAAAAAAGACCAACAAACACATAAACCAACAAAAACAAAGAACAACAACAAAAAAGAGAGGAAAAAGAAAGAGGAAAAAGAAAAAGAAAAAAAGTTTATGTCCATGTTCCTTTTGGTGTGTTGGTTGTAGTACAGATATCCTGTACGATATAGCTAAAATCCTACTATAAGTGAATAGATGCCATGTGCATCCTTCTGAGACTGGGTTAGCTCACTCAGGATGAGCTTCTCTAGATCCATCCATTTGGTTGCAATTTGCATGATTTCATTGTTTCTGATAGCTGAGTAATATTCCATTGTATAGATGTACCACAGCTTTTTAATCCATTCTTCAGTTGAGGGGCATCTGGGTTGTTTCCAATTTCTAGCTATTACAAATAAGGCTGCTATGAACATAGATGAGGAGAATTCCCTATGACTCTGTTAGGGGTCCTTTGGGTGTATACCCAGAAGTGGTATGGCTGGGTCCTGAGGCAAAGTTATTCCAAGATTTCTAAGATATTGCCAGACAGACCTCCATAGTGGTTGCACAAGCCTGCACTCCCACCAGCAATGTAGTAGGGTTCCCCTTTCTCCACACCCTCGCCAGCATGTGCTGTCATTTGAGCTATTTATCTTAGCCATTCTGACAGGTGTGAGATGGAATCTCAGGGTTGTCTTGAGTTGCATTTCTCTGATGATTAAGGATGTTGAGCATTTCTTCAGGTGTCTCTCGGCCATTAGGGATTCCTCCTTTGTGAATTCTCTATTTAGCTCCATGATTCAACAAGGAACATTATATGTACAAATGTTCCTCAACTACTGATAAAAGTATATTATGATAACATGTCATTAACTGAAAATATCGAAAGGTGAAAATGCAATTTGTAGTCTAGTGCCTCAAGAATTCTAACAACACAGATCATCATCTGATCACTCCTGTAACTGAATGGTTAATTGGAAACTGAAGCTTTCTACTATTCTCTGTCATCATAAAAATCCTACTGTATACATGCAACCTGAGAAAAAAACTCAAACTTGAATATATGTTCTCTAATGAATGTTATTCTTGCACTTATTACAAATTCTTAAAAAAAATTTAGTTCTGATCACTGTTTAGTAAGCATCATTTGTATATTCATATTTGTATATTCATATAATATATAATAAAATGTGCATATTATATTTCTAATTTGGAGTCACTTTATTTTAAAGAACTGTTAATATGTTAATATCATTTACTCATGTTATCAGGTATTATAGTATTTCCTTTAAGTTAATTATTCAGAAAACTAAATCATGGATACATTTTGGTAAAAAAGAAAATACTTGATCTTGTGCTCAGTAGAATTAGAGAAAATAAAACACTAGAGACTTTTATTAGCAACAGCAACAATAGAAACAAAAGCCATAAGAAGTCCTTGGAAAACAAGGATTTATTGGAGAAATGATAGTATCTTCATCAGTTCTTATGAAGAAGGGAAATGGTGGCATCAAAGGATTAAAAGCCCAAGGGAGAATGCTTGAATCTCACTCAGAAAGGGAAAAATATAGACATCGGAAATAAATGCAAAGAGGGAAATGGGTGAGAGGGGGAGGAGAGGGGAGCAAGAGAGGGTAGGAATCACATGGGGGAAAGCAGGGGTGGGAGGTGGTAGGGCTGAGAGAGAGAAGGGAAACTGATAGGGGAGGGATCTTTTGGACAAACTGTCCTGTGACAGAGTAGGCTCCTGCGAGGTACATGGATAACTCTAGCTGAGAGTAAACTCTATATTGCTAGGATAGCAGTGGCATATTATGGGGATTGAAGTGACCATCTCCTAAACCCAGGAAAAATGGTCAGTGGAGAGAGGGTGACATCAACTCTCCCAAAGACCCCTTGACCCAATATTTACCCTACAAGACATACAGAGATAAGGATGGAGCAGAGATTGAGGGACTGACCAGCCAGTGACTGTCCCAACTTGAGACCCAATCTATGGGAGAGAGTCAACCCCTGACACTATTAATGGTGCTGTGTTCTGCTTGCAGACAAGAGCACAGCATGACTGTCCTCTGAGAGGATCCACCTAGCAAAGGATTGAAACAGATACTGAGACAGAGCCAAATACTGGACAGAGACCTGAGATTCCTGTGGAAGAGTTGGCGAAAGGATAGAGGAACTGGAAGGGAACAAGAACTGTACAAGAGTAACAGAGGCACTAACCCAGGCCCATGGGGCCTCACAGAGAAACATCCAGCAAAAAGCTTGCACGGACAGAACAAAGGCACCTTATACTCATTAAGCTGAGGGACAGTTTGGTCTTTATGTTGGTCCTGTACAATTGGAACATGGGATGTCCCTGATACCTACTCTTTTTCCTACAGTTGGATAACTTTCATCTAGCTGGATTGCACTGACTGGCTTCAGTGGAAGAGGATAAGTTTGTTCTGATGATACATGAAGGCAGGTTAGTGGGGAGTCCCTTCTCTGAGAAGAAGGGATGAGGGCAGAGGGTAGGAGGGTAAGATTGGAAGGAGAGAAGGGAAGATGCTGTGAATGGGATGTTAAAATGAATAAATGAATAAATTTTTTAAAAGGATTCGGGGGGGGGAATTGGCTGCACAGGCAGGTAGCTAGTCAATAATAAAGCAAAACTACAACCTGAAGAAAGCTGTCCCTGGGGAGGATCCTATAACTTACCAGGTTATGATATATGCAGTAATGAATGTCTTTCAAGTTGCCTGTGTATGGTTATTACAGTCTTTCAGCCTTCAGAGACCATACATTTCATTTGTTCTAATTCATTAATTGTACTAAATTTTAAATTTATTATGGCATAAGGGTTAGACCTAAAGCCCCACCTTCTATGGAAGCTCCCTACCATAAAATCTAGTAATTTCCAATTTCTAACAGTCATTCTTCCAGGGGTTTGAAGAATGTGGAATTTTCCATTTGTCAGTTCTAGTGTGTGTTCACTGTTTTAGGAAGTGAGAAACTGTAGATATATATATGTCCATATATCTTCTGATTAAACAGCAAGAATGAGATTCAGACCTTTGAGGTTACACAAAATCTCATTTCTATTCTACACAACAAACAAGGGAAAATAAGCTCTTCCTTGCACGGCTTTATAAACCTTCAACTGTTTTCTTTATTTTGCATCAAAATCCTGAAGTACGATAAGTTTTTCAATCTCAGAAGGCATTGATGTAGTGCGATCCATACGAAGTCAAGTTTCATAGACCCAATGTGCAACTGCTTTCAAACAATAGGTGCTTTTAATGCAACTTCCAACAGACAATCATAATCATTTGGAAACATAACTTGCAGTAAGATCTTTGCTTCTCATTTTGCTCAAATTCATTAACACAGGTGTGTTGTTAATGCACTAACAATCATGAAATCAGATTCTGATCTTGTGTGCGCTTAACTAACTGATCTCTTCTATTAACTTTTTGCTGTTATTTTTATTCCTTACATTTTCTAATACAAATATCACACAAAATATCAAAACCTTATTTTTTGGAACAAACCACTTTCTGGATTAAAAATGTTTTTTTCATTGAACTTTTCAGATTCTTTGTAGTCATTTGAATAAAATTTTCAGGGGTGTAACAGTCCTGGAATGACAGTTTTGGTTGGGCCTCCAGAAGAATAAGGTAAATCCTTGCTACTGAGCTGCTATTCTAAATATACATGCTAGCTTTGGGAACACAACAAAGGCTATTATGGCACATTTTTATGAAAGAATATCTGAATCCAAACTGCTATGTTTAAATATGTTATTTAATCCATATTCTGATCTAAGATTAGACAAATTCAGTGCCCTGACAGAATGCATTTTTCACAGACATGCACAGTGCCATTTTTGGGGAAGAGGAACAGGAGAAACATACTTCCTACCTATATTGGCCTGTCTTTTTTCATGTTCTGCCAAAGTCTTTTGTTAGCAAAGCTCATAGGCAACATCATCTGCTGAGTTATGGTCGACTTTCAGTCTCCTGTGAGTATTGCATGGCCAAGAGAGGAGAGAAGCAGAATCATGGGAAAATGTGGAGAATATTTTACTATCTTAATTTTCAATATGAAATGAGAATTTTTATTTTCAAGTAACAATAAAGTTATAAAGATCCTCTCAACTTGAGGTTTCATTATTTTGTAATTATTTAACTGGATCATAAAGATAATTATGAACATCTTGTGGCTCTTTGTACACACACACAACACACACTCATATGTTAATTATACTCACACTTAATAATGCATTCACCTATATTATTTTACTTTCACAGGGAAGATGAGGTAAGATTGTTCATATTTGAATTTGCTAAACTCATGTGGATCCAAGCAATCAAGACCAATCAAACTAAAGGTGAAGTGCAAAGCTTTTAGTCCATGGACACGCTGCTCATTTTCTTTTTTTTTTATTAGAAGCATGTGTTCACTCTATGACTGGACACTCTAGGGAGAGGGAAGAAAGGTTAACATTGCTGCAGGCAGATTGCAAATAGTTTTCTGAAACAAAAAAGAAGGAAAAGTTACTGTCTGAGATCCTGGCTCTTTCCTTGTAAATTGTTTCAGATTATGACCTGAAATGCTTTAACTGAATGTACATATTGAATTACTTGGTTCTGTTTCACTCTACTTCTGACTACATAAATAAAGTATGATACTTGGAACATAATTGAAAAAGCATGTTTAAAACATTTTAAGAAATACTATGGTTTACCATTAATACTAGAAATTATTAGATCTTTGAATTGTGTGACACAAGTTGTACAATTCTCTAGCTATGAATCTGTATCATCTTCCTGAATTTGATAATGAAGCTATTATCAGACACATATAAATATGACGACACACCCAAGTAATTACCATTTTGATTTAGTTGTTTACAATGTCCTGTATGGTACCAAGCCCAAGCCCTGTTGTTTGGTAACCCAGGGGCAAAGGATTATATAGCCCAGGAGTGTAGTAGATTATATCCCTACATTGGTAGAAGTGCACCCTGATAGTCACATATTAACACAACTGTTTAATGTACTATTTTTTCTGATAATACTCCCATCATTATGTGATCTATGACTTTACCTAGGAAAAAAACTCTCACCTAAGCTTATGGGTATATGCCACCATGCCTAAAACTGATAATGTAATAACTATACATCTAGTATAATTTCCACTTTAATAACTGTTCTTTTTTAATTGTAGCAAGCTAAGCATGATAGCCACTGCCTATAATCCCAGCACTTGGGAAGATGAGGCAAGAGTACTACATGAGTTTTGATGTCAGTCTTGGCAACATGGTGAGTTCTAAGTCAGCCTAAATTTCATACAGAGTGTGATCTTGTTTCATTTTTGTTGCCATCTTCTCTAATTACTAATCTAAATTACTTTCATATGTCAATTTATTTGCGATTTAAATCTTTTTGTTTTTGTTCTCTGGTCGCTTTTGCCTAATTTTTTTCTCTATTTATAAATCTTATGATTCAGTCTTAACATCCAATTCATGTATTCTTTAGATTATAAGTGGCCAGAACATACAAGCTGCACTAACAACAATTATTAAAATGTCTATACAACCAACTGGCTAAATATCTCCTTAACTGATAATCACATGTACATAGATACATATCTGTATTCTAACACATATGTTAGGTATACATTAAATATCATGTATGAATATATGTAAATGTGTACAGGCACACAATTAGTTTCTTATTTATCATTTTTAATCTTTTATTATTTTCATTTTAATTCATAGCCAGTTCATTTATACTATTTTTGCTTTAACATAAATTTGTTTCTAATTTGTTCCTGTGGCTGTAATCCTTTGCTTGCTTAGTTCTAGTCTTGGTCCACTCCCTTTCTCAGCTTGGCCAACTTTTGGCTCTCTAAGTGGCACTCTCACTGCTGTTTGCTCTCAAAACAGCAAAGTTACAGCAGTGGGGCAGGGACACAATCCCACTGGGTCTTCATATCCTCTTTTCCCCTCAAATGTCTCATTATCAAATAGATCCATGATTGATATTGATATAGTGACTGACGGTTTTTGAATCCTGACATATAGGATGACATTCAGCAAAATAAACAGAACAGTAAGTTTGCTATAAAATTTATTTGTTTGTTTCTACAGAAAGGGGAAATAAACACAGTTTGTGAGTTACTTTGAATAGCCTGAGAATATTTGGAGGTCTTATCAGTTTGTTAAATTATGAAGATAAAAATCAAAATTATGTCAAAATCAAAATCTATTATTTATTAATGTCAACAATCTAGTGTATATCAGATACATTTCTGAGTGGTGTAATTGTCACAAGGGAAATGAACTTTATTTCTATCATACAACTATTTGTTTTCTATTACATATTAGATACTCAATATATAATAATACGTATTGTCAGAATATGGTCAAAAGATTGATGCATGGTAAATAATGCCTTATGGAACCATGAGGGATGCTTGAAGAAGGATAGGGAGAGGGCCTTTTACCTCAGTGATTTTGTTCCCTGGATTGTTCTTGAGTGGGATTCCATGTCTCATGGGTTGAACATTTATGCTTCATGTATGATATTTTGTCAAATATCAGAACAAAGCTATAGAACCCAGTCTGGTCAGTGTATCCTGAATCTGGATATAACCTTCTGCTTTGCCATTGTGGCTTCCCAATTATAACTTATAGCATGGTGTCCAGCTATTATGTTAAAGTTGTTCTGCCCTGAGAAAGTGTTGGGAAAGTGTTGCTATATTATAATTAGTATGTGCTTACTCATGTTATTCACATGTTTTTCTGACCACTTTTTTCTGAACTCAAACAACCCTCCTTGTGTCATTGTTTTCTTTGTTATATTTGTGTATAAAAGTACACTGAAACTGAAGCAAGGTTATCTTCAGCATTAGACTGTAGTTTCACCCCAAACTTTCAGGTCCTCAGACCCCAGGTCTAGCAGACACAGATGTACATAACTCAACCAAAGTTGACAACATATAGTTTGAAGTATTATATTTAAAAAAGAGCAAAAGGTGATGTTATAGAAAGTCTCAAAATACAAAGCAATGAGTGCATAATTTTTTAAAAACACAGATAATAAACATATTAAACAGCATTACAATTACACATGCTGAGGAATACTTGCTTCTCTTAATAAGTGTTCTCTCTCTTTCATTCTTTTTCTTTTTTTTTAATATGTTCTTATATACCCAAGGCAGCCATTGAACTAATAATATCTAGATGTACTTGAACTTCTGATACTCTTGCCCCCACTTCTCAAATACAGAACTTCAGAAAAGCAGTACTATATCTGGCTTGTTTAAAAAAAAATCTCTAAGCTAGAGAAATATCTCAATGCTTAAGAGAAATTACTGCCTTTTCTACTATCGGGATTCAATTCACAGCTCAAAGATGTTATCTGAAATTACTTCTACCTCTATTCCTAAGGGACTCAACTCCCTTCTCTTAATTCCTTGGGCTATATAATAAAGTGGCAAACAGATGTGCATGCAGGCCAAACATCCTCACACATAAAATTAAAAAAAAAAACAAATTAAACAATTATATTGGATAATTTTTGTTTTGTCCTGAGAATATTCCAATATTCCAGTTCTATTTTTATAAATGGATAAGTGCCTTGCAGGACCATGTTATTGAGCCTCCTAGCATCGAGAAGAGTATAAAGTAAATTTCTGTTCTTTATTAATTAATCTGTGCTAGTATGTTAAGACAGTAGAAGCAAACTCAAATAAAGTATGCAGAAAACGTATACCTCTATTTATTTTAAATAAAGGCATACATGGGATCAGACTATAAAAACATGAAAAATATATAATATCAGTGTATTATTTTTATTATTGTTGATTCTTGTTGCTTCATTTTTGGTGGTAGTGCTTGTAGTAGGGTGTATGTGTGCATGTTTCCTTTTAAAATTTAATTTATTTTTTAAAGTTACATCTGGATCAAATTCCTCCCTCTACTTCCCTCCAGGTCACACACTCTCCCCTCTTCTGTATCTCCATGGCCAACTTTGTCTCACATGAGGAGAGCCCCCACATACCAAACACCCTCAGCTCATCAGTCACATGAGGGCTAAGAGCTTCCTCTTGGGCTTGATATGTCAGCCCAGCTAGGGTAAGGTGTTTCACTAGCAAGCAACAGGGTCCATGGCTCACTGCTGGGTGGACATTTTCATAGGACAGTTATGCTAGATTCCAGTCTGTTTGTGGGTTGTAGGATGGTTGTCCTGTGGTGTATGGTTAATATCCACTTATAAGAGAATACATACCTTGTGTTTCTTTGTGGGGCTGAGTTAACTCCCTTACGATGAGCTTTTCTAGATCCATACACTTTGTTGCAAATTGCATGATTTCTTTATTTCTAATTACTGAGTAGTATCCCATTGTGTAAATGTACCGCAGTATTTTTATCCATTCTTCAGTTGAGGGACATCTGGTTGTTTCCAGTTTTTGGCTCTTAAAAATAAAGTTGCTATGAACATTGTTGAGGCAATGTCTTTGTCATTTGGTGGAGTAACTTCTGGATGTATGCCCTGGATTATGGCTGGGTTTTGAGGTAGAACTATTCTCAATTGTTGCTTAGTGCTATGAACTTTCCTCTTAGCACTGTTTTTATTGTGTTCCATAAGTTTGTGTATGCTGTGCCTTCATTTTCATTGAATTCTAAGAAGATTTTATTTCATATCTTCCATAACCTAAACTTCACTGAGTCTCAAGTTGTTCAGATTCCATGAGTTTGCAGGCCTTCTGCTGTTTCTGTTATTAGTGAAGTCTAGCTTTATTCCATGATGGCTTGGTAGATTACAAGGGGTAATTTCAATTTTCTTGTATCTGTTGAGACTTGCTTTGTGAATGACTATATAGTTGATTTTGGAAAAGGTTCCATGAGGTGCTGAGAAGAATGTATATTCTTTTGTGTTTGGGTGAAATGTTCTGTAGATATCAGTTAGGTCCATTTGATTCATGGCATCTGCTAGTTTCATTATTTCTCTGTTTGTTTTCTATATTGTTGATCTGTCTAGAGATGAGAGTGGTATGTTGAAGTCTCCTATTAATATGTGGGGTTTGATATGGGATTTGAACTTTAGTAGTGTTTCATTTACAAATGTGGGTGCCCTTGCATAGGGGGAATAGATATTCAGTACTGAGATGTCATCTTGGTGGATTTTTCCTTTGATGACTATGAGGTGTCCTTCTCTGTCTCTGTTGATTACATTGATTGAAAGTCTATTTTATTGCATACTAGAATGGCTACTCCAGCTTGCTCCTTGGGTCAATTTGCTTGGAATATCTTTTTCCAGCCCTTTACTCCGAGATAACATCTATCATTTTTGCTGAGGTGTGTTTCTTATAAGCAGCAGAATGATAGATTTTGTTATGTGTTCATTCTGCTAGCCTGTGTCTTTTTATCTGGGAATTGAGTCCATTGATGTTGAGGGATATTGATGACTAGTGATTGTTAATTCCTTATCTTGATGTTGGTGGTGGTATATAAATGAGTTTCTCTTCTTTTGGTTTTGCTGCAGTGAGATTCTTTGTTTCTTGTGTTTCTTGGCTATAGTTAACCTTCTTGAGTTGGGGTTTTTCCTTCTAATATTTTCTCTAGGGATGTATTTGTGCATGGACATTGTTTAAATTCAGTTTTGTTATGGAAAATCTTGTTTTCTCTGTCTATGTAGGCTGGGTTGGGATCTATAGTCTGTTAGTGTCTGAAAGACATCTGTCCAGATGCTTCTGGCTTTTAGGATCTCTGATGAAAAGTCAGATATGATTCTGATAGCTCTGCAGTTATATAGTACTTGGCCTTCTCCCCTTACAGCTTTTAATATTATTTCTTTGTTCTATACACTTAGTGTTTTGATTATTATGTAGCTTGAGGATTTTCTTTTCTGGACTAATCTATTTGGAGTTCTGTAGGCTTCTTTTATGGTTATAGGCTTCTCTTTCTTTAGGTTTGGAAAATGTTCTTCTATGATTTTGTTGAAGATGTTTTCTGCTCCTTAGAGCTTAGAGTGTTCTCTTTCTTCTATTCCTATTATTCTGAGGCTTTGTCTTTACATAGTGTCTTTGATTTCCTGAAGGTTTTGTGATAGGAATTTTTTGGATTTCACATTTTCTTTGACAGATGTATCTATTTCTTCCATTTATCTTCTGTGCCTGAAATTCTTTCTTCCATCTATTAAAGTGTATTGGTGATGCTTGTGTCTGTAATTTCTTTTCTTTTTCCGTTTTCTTTTTTTAATTCTTTTTTTCTATTTCTTCAAGTTACATCTCAATCACAATCTCCTCCCTACTCTCTCCTCCAGTCCCACCCTCCCATCCTCTTCCCCCACAACCCCCCATCCTCTTCCCTTTTTTTTAAGTTTAAGGTATATCTTATTCACCCCAACAGCTCCTCCTTTCAGTTCAACAAATGGTTCTTTCTCTTACAACAATGAATGCAATACAAAACCAACAGAAATAAATAGGCCACAATTATGAGAGTTATATGGCTTAGCATACATTCCCAATGTCCAGTCCATATGTATTTGGCACCCGACTTTAACATTCTACTATCTCACCATCTCCATAAGTTTATAAAGTTCTATATCTAACTCAGCTTTCATACTGACTTGCATCACAATTTTAAAAAACATCTTCTTAGATCCAGAATGCCCTCTTGATTCCTAAAGAACTCAAAATTTAACTATGAGACTCTAGCTATCTATTCTTCAACCACCTCAGAGACCTGAGAGGGATAAATATATATGATTATATAGGAAGTGCAGGGCCTGCAGCTTCCAAAACTAAGAAATGACATACCAGTGGCTGCCTAGACAGTTCCCAATTTCTCTCCATACATTACAGCATCAATCTTCAGCCGTATGGCCCCATTTCTCTGACAGACATTGATTTTAGAGCAGGAATTATGAAGGACTTGTCTACCCTTTCTTGACAGAGCTATGCTGTTGACTTACCTGCTTCCAAGTTTTGTCCTTCTTGGACAGCATTCTGTCTATAGTTGAAGCAAGGGATTTTTCTTGCCAAGAGATAGGCTTGCCACTAATTCAACCATCTCACACTGGAGATTCTTCGATGCTCATCTTGTACTTGGAATAGAATAAGGGGTGTTGTCAGGAGCTGACAGGTCTTGAAATCAGAAATTCTAAAGTTAAAAAAAATCTTTGAATGCCATATCTGCAGATCTCTTGAAATTTTGAACAGGTCCTATCTATCTCTTATATTTAGATAAGCAAATGTTGCTTGTATCTTAGCAACTTGACTCCTGATTAGCTTAGAAATGGATGTCTCAGCTTATGCTTCCTTTATCTCTTCAACTTCCCCTTTCAAATCTTGAATCATTTAATTCCTTTCCTTCTCTTGCTTAACTATATCTTTTATTTCTCTAGGGGCTTTATTCATTACCACCAACTGTTTTGTTGCATTTTCTTGTAGTTCTCTAAAGGATTTGTTTTCCTCCCTTAAGCCCTCTATTATTTTCATCAGCATAGGATTAAGGTCAATTGCCTGTGTGTTAGCTGTTTTAGGATTCCCAGGGCTTTCTGTAGCATCATAGGTATTTTCTGGAGACACCATATTGCCTTGTGGTTTTTTGTTTTGTTTATTTTTGTTTTTGTATTTTGTTTCTTTTGTTTGTTTTTTTTTTAATTTGTTTTGTTTTGATATTGTTCTTACCTGGCCTTTAGCCATCTGTTTGATCCTGGTGATGTATGGTTGCTCCTCATGCCCACTGGCCTTGGTGCCATGGGAAGACCCATGTTTCAGGGGCTGGCTGTTCCTGTGTACCAGAAGTCAACCTCTGAATGATGGGTATATCTCCGAGAACTAGCGGTTCTCCTTAGAAAAGCAGGTTTTGCTGTGGGCCAGAGGCTGGAACTGTGTGTCACTGGAACCTGAGTTCTTTCCTCACTGACACTGGATTTTTTGGGGGGATTCAGTACCTTGGTTACTGAACCATTTAGCAGTTTTGGAGTTCTACTTGAAACCATGGAATGGTACCATACATTGTTCAGAATGGGAGCTCTACCCAGGACATAGACAAAATTCAGCAGTCCAGTGGTTTGCTATTGTAGGAGCTTGGGTGTTCATTTTGGGGGCCAGTCCCAGCTTTCCCTGGGGAAACTCTGATGCAGGCTTCTTTTGCACTCAGTGTGTCTCCCAATCACTCGGTTGTGGCAAGATTTATCTCCTGGTCACTCAGATATTGTGTACAATGGGTACTGCCATTTTGAGAGTTCCTGTAGGAAATTCTCACTGATCTGTGCACTCCTGTGGTCTGGTTGTTCTTCCCAGGAAGGTAGACAGGTCTGTGTTTTGGAGGCTGGAACTCTGTAACTCTGGAATGCAGTCAGGGCCACTGACTTGCAATTGGTTCTGTAGACTAGAACCACATTGGCTAGGCCCAAAGATCCTCTTCATGCAGGTGACAGAACCTGCTGTTCCTGGGGTTGAGTATGCTGACCCACCTTAGGGTTTGTCATGGAAATTCAGAAGTAGTCTGAGTTTCATGATCTGTTGTGGAGGGGCCTCATGTCTCCTCACTCCAGTGTCTAACCTCAGCCACCCACTACTCAGATACCAACTGCAAAGGATGGCACCATCTTGAAATCATAACATCAATGTATTTTCTCGATCAATTTGGTGATAGGCATTTGAGGGAAAATGATGATGTGGAGATCCAGTGGGATTGGAAATTGGATTACAACAAAAAATGATTGGGGTTGTCCCAGCACAGAGGCATTAGTAAGAATCCAAAATAGATGAATTTGCTAACTTATGGTACTCACAGTCAGGGAGCAAAAGGTAGTTTTTCAGCAACAGGCAAACAAGAAATAAGTGTCAGTAAGAGTAAGAAAATATAAAGTGAAAATTGTTGCAATACTTAAGTATAAATTTCTTCTAAGGGATTTATTCATGTGTCTATTCTTTCATGCATGACTTGTTCAACTAATGATTCATGCACAATTGGATTTGACATTATTCTTGAATATTTTGATATTTAATTCAGTGCAGTATCTATTCATGAATTATTAACTAAGCTGGTGGTCATTCAGAATAAAGCATAGTGTGCTGGATTAAGATAACAGTAGAGTCAAGGTCAATGATTTTTCTGAGAGGGAATAAGTTCCAGATAATGATGAGAGCAGCTGGAGAAGGTTTGGGTAAAGGAGCTGGACAAGCAGAATGAATGCTAAATGAGTGCTATGAACATTCAAGAAATAGGTGTATTTAGGGCTTCAAAAGTTATCAAACATAAGAGAGAAAAACTGGATAAACATTGGCAGGATACAATCATTAAATAAAGTGATAATAAGAAGGAGAATTTTTATTCTTTAAATAAATATCTTGAAATAGGAGACATTTAAAGTTTGATTTCACAGAGAACCATTCCAGAAAAGAAGATTGAAAATGGTAGAAAAAATAAAAACTTACCAAGAGAAGTAAGTTATCACTTTTGCTTTCTTCACTGTAACTCCTATTGTCTTCTGACATAAAAATTTGTAGTTCTTACTTTCAATCTCAAATGTCTACTTTTTCACTACAAGTTTTCTAAGAATAGTTTGCATAGTACAAAGATTTCTGTGTTAGGGAAAGTGATGTAACTCTCATTCTCTTTTGCTGTGTGCTTATGCCCCAAACCCCTGTACATTCCTGTGATTATAGCAACACATACATTGTCATACAAGCTACAGTAACACATACAACTGAAAATTTTCATGGTGATTTGATTTATGTCTATTTATTTTCTCTTTGCTTGTAATATTGAATATTTGCAAATCTTACAGTTAAAATTTGTTCTAATAAGAATTCTTATCTGTGCAGAATCTATTTTCAGTGTGTGATGTTTTAATATTTTCAATGCATTCTTATAAAAATGTTTCAAAAACTTAAAATTAAAACATAAAACTAGCTATGTTTTCTACTCTCATTACAAAGTTTTCTGTTCCAAAGCATGCATCTGTAGCATCATAGAGTATGCCCTATACTCAGTTGACTGAAGCAGAGAAGGGTAGAACTTGATTAATTAATGGTTTTACACATGATGAACATATCATCCAGAAATAGAAAACTGCAGCATTGCAATTTCTTTCTGGAACAAAGCTGAAAGACACCAGTGAAAGGAAATCTTTACAGTGGATAGAATTCAGGCAGAACTCTTAGTTGTACATTTATCGAGGAAGGAGAAATTACAAAATGTGTGATTCTTTCCTTATCCATAAGCTGAGCCAGTGGGATGACTGGCTGGTTAAGGACTTGGAAAGAACATGATTGGAAAATTGTTGAAGAAGTATTTAGATAGATTTATCCAAATGAGCAAAGGATTATCCTATATAAATGCTCATCAAAATGTGACTTCAATGGGCTGTTTCATAATCAAGAAGATGAATGTTTTCCCTCCCAACAGCTCCCCATTTTAGTTCACTAAACAGCTCTTTTTATTATAGCAATAAATACAATACAAAAGAGTAAGAATAATTAGCACAAAATCATGAAAATTATAAGGTATAACATACATTCCCAATGTCCAGTACATACATATTTGGCAACTGATATTAATATTCTTTTGTCTATATATCTATCTCAATGAGTTTCAAGTTGTATACTTAACTCAGTTTCCATCCTAACTTGTATTACCAACTTAAAAACATCTTAGATTTTGAACATCCTTTTAATTTGTAAACAACTTAAAACTTAACTGTGAGATTATAACTATCTAGTCTTCAACCACATCAGAGTCCTGAGAAGGACAAATATATCTGATTAAACAGGAAGTACAGAGCCAGAAGCTTCCAAAACTAAGAAATGACAGATAACTGGCTACCTGGACACTCCCTAATTTCTCTCTATAACACTGAAGAATCTGTCTTCAGCCTTTTGACCCAGTATCTCTGACAGATCTTCAATAAGTGCTACTCAGAAAACTATATGTCCACATGTAGGAGAATGAAATTAAACTTGTGTATATCTATCATTCAACAGTAAAATCAACTCAGATGGCTTAAAGACCTTAATGTAAAATCTGAAATTAAATATTGAACCTGCTAGATAAAACAAAACACTGCACAGTGGCTTACATGATGTATCTGTAGGAAAGGAGTTTCTGAATTCAACTTTATTCATTCAGGAATTAAGACTAACAGTTGCCAAATGAGATTTCATAAATTTTTTAGAAGACAAATACTAGACTTGAGTTGCACCATTTAATGTTCAGAGAACTTAGAGTAAATGAAAACTGAAAAAGAAAAAATCCTGTTGAATATTAGTATTCTTATTTCTTTCCCTCATGATTACTCATACAGTATAATTAGTCATCTCATGTGTCTGTTGGTATGCTTCAGAATAGCCAAAAGTTTGAGACAAAATAAGCATTTCATTCTTTAGTTGCTTTGGTAAGTTATTTTGCTTTAATAATGAAATATAGTGGATATAGAAGATCGCTACAACAAATTGAACCATTGCTGCAAGTATTTGACCATGGGAGTTGTAGACTTTTCCTGATTTACAGAATGAATTTGAATATATATATATAACAACCGATTGTTAGACAGAATAACACAATTAAAGGAAAATCGACTTACAGCAGGGAAGCTACAACTACTGAGTGAATTCAGTAAGGTAGAGAGGCTATGTACACTGGAAATGGAAAAACTGAAGGGAGAAAACTGATAACAAGGGATGTTACAGATCATATGTTGCCACAAAAGGCCCAGACTTTGAATGTTGTCAACAGAACATACTCAGTCATTCTAGTAGGAGTATGGAAGACAAAGATGCTCATAGAAATAAAGACTGTGAAATCCTAGTTTACATAGTTTCAGATGAGAAAAAGACTTTTGTGAATTGGACAAGTTGCCATTCATGTTATATTATAGCAAATGGCCTCACTGCACTCTGCTTGGGTCCTGAGAACCTAAGTGAGGCTGAAATCAAAGTAATGGACTGACTTGCCAGACCACATTTCAAGATATCATAGCATTAAGCTGTGGCATGGCTATAATTCACTGCTCTTATCCAGGAGTACCCTGAGTGAGAACAGCAAGTGGAAACAGAAGACATAATGAATGTACAGATGGTGAGGACAAGAGTAGGAGGGATTTTAAAGTATCAGACAAGGAGAGGGTGATAAATATAACCGATTGTTAGACAGAATAACACAATTAAAGGAAAATTTTCCATTCACACTGGGGCAACGGGAAAGGTGCTTAGAAGGCAAGACCCTACAGTTTCAAAGATCTAACTGGAAAAAATGTGAATTTATTTGAAATAAGAGAAATTGAACTTCAAAAAGTCCCTGAAGGGGGTTCGTTGACTATTAAAACAACATCAACAACACTAGAAACAACATGAAACTCCTAGGGAAGTCTCCAGGTTCAGGGACTAAGGCTCACAGAGATCAACAAAGTCATTGTAGAAGTGGGACAAGACTATGTCTCAAATAGTCTGGGCCTGGAAGCAACAGCAACATAGTAGTGGTTTCCAGGATGCCACTGAGGCCATACAAACAATGCAATGTTTTAGGCCCTACAAGGAGATCCTGAATGGTTACAGTATGACATGATGAAAATAAAACTTAATTTTCAAAGGAGACTCAAATAAGAGGGAAATGCGGGAAAATCGACTTACAGCAGGGAAGCTACAACCACTGAGTGAATTTAGTAAGGTAGAGAGGCTATGTACACTGGAAATGGAAGAATTGAAGGGAGAAAACTGATAACAAGGGATGTTACAGATCATATGATGCCACAAAAGGCCCAGATGCTAGATATACTGCTTCAAAATTTGTTGTTTCTTTGTTTGATTTTTATCAGGTTTTAGTCTAACCTTTCCCGCCAGTGCTGATATTTCTAACTTTTGAAAAAATAATGATTATTTTTTGACTTTTGTATCTATTTCATATTAGAAGTATTTGGTTTTTATTCATTTCATATGGCTTTCTTTCAAGATATTGTCTTGAAAGTAGGAAGAGATTTTATATTTTTGAATAGTGATGAAACTGATTAATGGGGACTTTTAAAAATGTTTATTTATTACTTCAAGTTAAATCTCCATCACAGTCCCCTCCCTCCACCCCTCCCAGGCCCACCCTCTCACCCTCTTCCCCTTCTCCCAGGACTCATAATTTTTTGAATAATTAGGCCACAATTATGAAAATTATAAGATATAACATACATTCCCAATGTCCAGTCCATACATATTTGGCAATTGATAATAATAATATTCTATTATCCATCAATCTCCATGAGTTAAAAGTTTTATACTTAACTCATTTTCCATCCTAACTTGCATTACCAACTTAAAAACATCTTCTTAGACCTAGAACATCATTTTAATTCCTAAACAACTTAAAGTTTAACTGTGAGACTATAAATATCTAGTGTTGAACCATATCAGAGACCTGAGAAGGATAAATATATCTGATTATACAGAAAGTGCAGAGCCAGAAGCTTCCAAAACTAAACAAATGACAGACAACTGTCTGCCTGGTCAGTTGCCAATCTCTCTCCATACATTAGAGCATCTATTTTCAGTCTCTTGGCCCATATATATACAGAGATAGGCAATTGGTCTTCAAAAACATCAAGAGATCGGTAGAATTTGTCATTCAAAGAAGACAAAACTTAAGAGTTTTTGATAATGAGCCATGTCAGCTCCTGACTGCACCCTATATTTTACTCCAAGTAGAGGATGAGCATTGACGAATGTCCATTTTGAGATGGTTGCATTAGTGGAAAGCCTGTCACTGGGCAAGAAAAATCTCTTGCTTCAACTGTGGGCAGAATGCTGTCCTAAAAGGACAAAACTTGGAAGCAGGTAAATCGAGAGCATACCTCTGCCAAGACAGAGTAGGCAAGTCCTTCATAATTCCTGCTTTACAATTAAGATCTGTCAGAGATATTGGGGATTTTTTTAAAGCTAGAGTGAACATATTTTGTATTAGACAATGATGAGTCTATGGAACAATAAGATTTTATAACTTAAAGTCATGTGTTTGGAAGTTAAGTTGAATGTGGTAGATTTGTGTAGGTTTATTCTTCATTCCCAACTTGATTAGATTTAAAACCAGGTAAGAGATAGATACCCTGATATATCTGTAAGTATGTTACCAGAGAGGTTTGTCTAAGAAGGAAAGAAACTGTAAACATGTGCAGCACCATTCTGTTGACAGGGATCCCAGACTGAATAAAAGGAACAAAAGAAGAAAATTTAATGAGTAAAGCTCTTGTCCCTCTATGCTTGGTAGATGTATTATAATGAATCATCTACACCTCCTGACACCATGCCTTTCCCATTGTGACTGAATTTATTTTGTCAAACCACACTGTTGACGGAAGGTCTAATATTGTTTCTGATACATTGAATTCAATGCTGAGATCTGTTTACTGCCCCTTCTGAGGCATTCTCTTGATTGGTTAATAAAAGTCGCTTATGACCAATTAGCTGGGCACAAAGACTATAGGAAGGTGGTAATTCCTTAGATCAGCAGAGGAACTCGGCACACACAAATACTCTCTCTTTTACCACCGGGAGACACAGAAGGAGACAGACGACTGGAGAATTACTGGAAGGTACTCACAGGCACATGGTGGTTCGGAATTAGGTGATCTGATCCAGGTTAACTTAGAGTAGCTAATTGAGAGTCTGCCCACCTAAGGGCTAAGCATTAAAATATTAAAAGGTATTGGTGTGTTTAATTATTGGGGAAAAGACTGCGGCAGCTTATAGGCCCTCAGTCCAAGCAGTCCCGGGCTGTTGGATTCCCAGACTCCCCTTGAGCCCAGGCGAATCTCCCACCAAGTCGCCGGAAATTCTACCGGCCTAATATTAAAAACTATATTAATTAACAGAGTTTAGGTTATAGGTGGTGTAGGTCACCGTTGGCCCCGGGGCTCTTTCTCCAGGATAATAACTTACTAATAACTACATTAATCAATTAATTTGCAGTTTTCACCACACATCAAAAGAAAACTATTTTCCTTAAAATGCCTCTGTGAAGTATTCTGTCAGAGAAAATAGAAAATCAATTAGTATTTTCGACAAAGAAGCCAAAATTGTACAATGGAAAAAGGAAAGCATCTTTAAGAAATGGTGCTGGTTTAATTGGATGCCAACACGTAGAATAATTCAAATAGACCCATATTTATCACCCTTCACAAAACTTAAGTCCAAGTGGATCAAAGACTTAAATGTAAAACTGGACCCACTAAATCTAATAGAAAAGAAAGTGAGGAAAAGCCTTGAACTCATTGGGACAGGTGACAACTTCCTGACGAGAACACCAACAGCTCAGAACCTAAGACCAACAATCAATAAATGGGACCTCATGAAACTGAAAACCTTTTGTAAGGCAAAAGATACTGCCATTAGAACAAAATGGCAGCCTACAGATAGGGAAAAGATCTTCACCAACCCCACATCTGACAGACGGCTAATATTCAAAATTTGCAAATGACTCAAAAATTAAACACCAAGAAACAAAATAATCTAATAAAAATGGGGAACAGAGCTAAACAGAGAATTCACAAAAGAGAAATAGCTAATGGCTAAGAGACACTTGAAGAAATGCTCAACATCCTTAGTCATCAAGGAAATGCAACTCAAAAGGAATCTGAGATTCTATCTCACACCCCTCAAATGGCTCAGATCAAAATAAGTGACAGCACATGCTGGTGAGGATGTGGAGAAAGGGGAACACTCCTCCATTGCTTGTGGGGGTAGAAACTTGCATAACCACTTTGGAAATCAATCCGGCAATCTCTCAGAATACTGGGAATAGTCCTACCTCAAGACACAGCTATACCACTCCAAACGATTCTTCACCAAACCACAAGGACATTGGCTCAATTATGTTCATAGCAACTTTGTTTGTATTAGTTAGAAACTGGAAACAACCTAGATGCCCTTCAAAATTTAAAAAAAGGGAAATAAAGCTAAACTGAGAATTCACAAAAAGATGAATCTCTAGTGGCCGAGAGATACTTGAAGAAATGATCATCATCTGTAATCATCAGAGAAATGCAACTCAGAACAACTCTGAGATTCCATCTCACACCTGTCAGAATGTCTAAGATCAAAAATTCTAATGACAGCACATGCTGGAGAGGTTGTGAAGAAAGGGGAATATTCCTCCATTCCTGGTGGGAGTACAAACTTGTACAACCACTATGGAAATCAGTCTGGCAATATCTTAGAAAACTAGGAATAGCTATACCTCAAGACCAGCCATACAAGTTATGGGTATATATCTAAATGATTCCTTACCAAAGCACAAGGGTATTTCCTCATCTATGTTCATAGAAGCCTTATTTGTAATAGCTAGGAACTAGAAACAACCCAGATGTCCCTCAACTGATGAATGGATAAAAAAACTGTGGTAGATCTACACAATGGAATACTATTCAGCTATCAGAAACAATGAAATCATGCAATTTGTGGCCAAATTTGGAACTAGAAAAGCTCATCCTGAGTGATCTAACCCAGACACAGAAAGATACACATGGTATCTATTCACTTATAATTGGATTTTAGTCATAAAATACACGATAACTATTGTACAACCAACATACCAAAAAGGTCAGGAACATAGACTTTGTTGATGAGACACTTTGCTCTAGTGGTTCTGCCTTGTAGGCCCCCAGTATATGAGGAGGCTATTGGTCCTCATGTGACTGCTGAAATGGGGTGGGGGAATGATATGTGGGGACATCACTGTTGAAAAAAATTAGTTAAATTACATTGGGTGCCATTTGTAGAAATAATTAATTAAATTGTTTACTTGTATTTAGATTATTGTTAATTGGTTCAACAGCCATTAATCCTTATTCTGCCATTATAAATGAGCACAAAGGCACATGATGGATTTTAACAAGCCTTGGCCTGAATTGTGCAATCTTAGCCCATCTAAGCTAGCTCTTAATTCTATTACCCAAATATGACCCCATATATACATATGTCCTATTGGACTGCCATTCTTCACACTATGTTCCTGGCCATGTGGAATGACGTTTCTTTATTCTAACCCATGGTGTGTGTCCTCCTTCTTCCTGCTCTTGGCTGGAATGCACTAATCCTCTGTCTATAGTGCAGGACTCCTGTTCTTTTTTTTTCTGTGAAGGAATATTTATTAAGTGAGCATTGCTTTTGTTATGTAATAGTTGTTATAAATCAGTGAGAAATGAATAAAGAACCCAAAGACAACTGGACAAAAAAAATGTGCTCTGTTCATAGAAGAAACACAGATATCCCACAACATATCAAAAATATAGAAGCAGTGAAAGTGATAATATCTGCCCCCGTTTAAACTGACCAAGACTCAGTCTTGTTACAAATGCTGAAACAGATGCTATTTTTTTACATAAATAAATTTATTTATTTGTTGCTTCAGGTTACTTCTATATCATATTGTCATCTTTCCCCCCTTCTGAGCCTTGCCCTCCCACCCTTTACCCCCTAACCCTTCCATCCCATTCCTCTGGAGTGGAGTGTCCCTACATAACAGTCCCTCACCCCAGTTCAGAAGTCATATGAGGGCCAAGAGCCTCCTCATACACTGAGGGCCTACAAGGCAGTGCAACCAGTGAAAAGTATCTCATTGCCAGGCAGAGAAAACTAAAAAACAAACAAACAAACAAAAAATAAAAAGTCTATGTCCATGTTCCCTTTGGTGTGTTGGTTGTAGTATAGATATCCTGTACTATATAGCTAAAATCCTACTATAAGTGAATAGATGCCATGTTCATCCTTCTGAGTCTGGGTTAGCTCACTCAGGATGAGCTTCTCTAGTTCCATCCATTTGGCTGAAAATTGCATAATTTCATTGTTTCTGATAGCTGAGTAATATTCCATTGTGTAGATGTTCCACAGTTTTTTAATCCATTCTTCAGTTGAGGGACATCTGGGTTGTTTCCAGTTTCTAACTATTACAAATAAGGCTGCTATGAACATAGATGAGGGACCTTCCTTATGATTTCGTGAGGAGTCATTTGGGTGTATACCCAGAAGTGGTATGGCTGGGTTCTGATGCAAATTATTCCATGTTTTCTAAGATATCACCATACTGACCTCCATAGTGGTTGCACAAGCCTGTACTCCCACCAGCAATGGAGGAGGGTTCCCCTTTCTCCACACCCTCACCAGCATGTGCTGGCATTTGAGCTTTTGATCTTAGCCATTCTGACAGGTGTGAGATGGAATCTCAGAGTCCTCTTGAGTTGCATTTCTCTGATGATTAAGGATGTTGAGCATTTCTTTAAGTGTTTCTCGGCCATTAGGGATTCCTCCTTTGTGAATTGGATTATTTGCTTTCTTGGCATTTAATTTCTTGAATTATTTGTAGATTTTTGAAATTAGCCCTCTGTCAGATGTGGGGTTGGTGAAGATTTTCTCCCAGTCTGTAGGCTGCCGTTTTGTTCGAATGACAGTGTCTTTTGCCTTACAGAAGCTTTTCAGTTTCATGAGGTCCCATTTATTGATTGTTGGTCCCAGGGCTGAAACCAACAACTTAGAAACAAAAAGAACTATACAAAGAATCAATGAAGCCAAGAGTTGGTTCTTCAAGAAAATCAACAAAATAGACAGACCCTTAGCAAAATTAACTAAAAGGCAGAGGGGAAAAATACCCAAATCAACAAAATCAGAAACGAAAAGGGAGAAATAACAACAGACATTGGGGAAATCCAGAGAATATTTGGGTCCTACTTTAAAAATCTATCTACCAAATTTGAAAACTTAAGCGAAATGGACAATTTTCTTTATAGTTTCCACCTATCTAAGCTAAATCAAGATCAGATTAACATATTAAACAGCCCTATAGCCACTAAGGAAATAGAAACAGTCATTAAAAATCTCCCAACCAAACAAAGCCCAGGGCCAGATGGAACCCACAGAACCAAAGGAACAGGGACCTAGCATAACTATCCTAAAAGAAAATGCACACAGCAAAGGATCAAAATAGATGCTGAGAGACACAGTCAAACATTAGATGGAGCTCTGGGAGCCCTGGGTAGAGAGGGAGGAGAAATGGAGAGACCAGGAGAGGATAAGAACAACACCTGAAGGTCAACAGAATGAACCAACCTAGGCCCCGCGAGGCTAACAGAGGCTGAAATACTAACCACAAAAAGAGTAAAAAGCTTAGACTAGACCTAGACCCCATTATGCATGTATAGATGATAGGCAGCTTAGTCTTCATAAAGATATTTTAGCAAGTATGGGGCATGTAGGCACTCTCAGTCATGGACTCAGTTGCTTGTTAGTGGGACACCTTACCATTGCTGGCCTTCCATGTCAGGTCCCAGAACAAGAGGACCTTCTTAGGCTTCATGTGACTGAAGAACTGAGGGAGTGATATAACTTGAATAAATAAATAAATGTTGAAAAAAACACACACACAAAGAAAACCAATTAGTACACCAAATGGTCTATGCTACAAAGGGTTAATGGTTCAATATTTAAAGATAATGCATAAACATTATAAGATGTTATGACCTACTCATTTAATTAAGATATGTAAAATAAACATATTATCTATTCACTTAATTGAAACATAATGTATTGAAGACTTGCTTATGAGGTTAATGAAATTTCTAAAAGTTTAAAGGTTTCCAAATGCTAAAAAATATATATCAGACTTGACAGACTATCCCCTTATGGAAAATGATAGAAGAAATTTAAAACCAGATAGGATAGATTCCAAGAGAAAGTCTAGCTTCATTGATGATCCTATCATAATAGTCTTCATGTTAAACACAGCATTCTTTTTTTTTTTTTGTCCATTTAAGCCAGTTCGAGACATCCATGAATTACAGAATAAGATACTATCTTTTTCCTCACCAAATCACAAATAAGTTTCCTCATCTATGTTCATAGTAGCCTTATTTGTAATAGCTGGAAACCTGAAACAACCCAGATGTCCCTCAACCGAAGAATGGATTAAAAACTGTGGTACATCTACACGATGGAATACTACTCAGCTATCAGAAACAATGAAATTATGCAATTTGCAGCCAAATGGATAGAACTAGAGAAACTCATCCTGAGTGAGCTAACCTAGACCCAGAAGGATGCACGTGGGATCTATTCACTTATACTCAAATTTTAGCCATGTAATAGAGTACAACTCTACTACAATGAATGCACCAAAGGAACAGGGACATAGACTTTTTTTCCTGTCATTCCAGAGGAGTGGGATAGAAGGGATAGGAGGTGGAGGGTGGGAGGGTGGGACTGGGAAGGGTGGAAAGTGGACAGTACGATGGAGGTATAACCTAAAGTAATAAATAAATAAATAAATAAATAAATTAAAAAAAATTGAAGAGTTGAGAGTGTAGCTCAGTGGTAGAGTATCTGCCTAAGTTCCAAACACAAAATTGCTAATAACAAACTAACAAATCAATAAGAAAACCATTTATTTTTGTAAGCAATTGCAATTATTACAGGTCAACTAAAGTGTCTTTTCTTAAATATAACATCACAGATATTGTGAGTGGAACAAATGTGACATGAACTGTATTCAGTTACATACTTTGCTTTCATTGAAATTAAGACACCACAAGACCAATACAGCTCTATCTCTTATGACTAGAAAATGAATAAGTACTATTTCTTTTCAGAAAACGAACTGTTATTGAATCATAATTAGTACACTGAGGTCTCCTGCTTGCTCTCAGTATTATATCTAAATATATCCACTTGAATATATTTACTAACAATGTTAAGTTTGTTTAATAAAATTTTATTAAGAATATTGGGCACAGAGAGGCTTCATAATTTACCAGTAGGTTCTTCACCACACTAATGCAATGTAACAGTATAGATCTAAACTTCTAGGAGAGTCATTTAGTTAGAATGCACCACAGATTATCTAATATTTCTAATACTTTTTTATGAGAAGGAACTCTGCATGCACAACATGATAGTTCAGAGAGTTTCAATTTAATTTCCATTTTTTAGCATTCTAATTTAATTTTCAATTTACAGTATTCAAATACACACACACACACACTTTCTGTATGTCCTCAGATTGTGTTTATTATTATTTAGTTCATCATTTGTCAAAAGCTAGCTGTAGACTATGATGGCTTGCATGGATAATCGGTGTCAGTTTTGTATCATCAGTACTTAGAAATTTACCCCATCACATCTCATTATAGATGAAATGAACTTTCTTGAAACAAATCTGCAGGATTCTATTGATGAAAATGAAAAACATATGTTCTACTCTGTTGTATTTATTTATGTTTCCTGGCCCTTACAGTGAGTAGTCTTTTGAAGTATTGTTTACTATATTTTACTTTATAAACTTAGAAATTTTTATAATGGAAGAATTGGTGAAATGTTTCAAGTGTTTCATACAACTATGGAAATTTGACTAAGCTCTGTTAAAACTCAGTTATTTAAAATTTTAAAACATAATTTTTACATGTTTAAAAATATTGTATGTGTTTTTTATTCTTGTATGAATGTGTGTAATCATATGTGGGGGCATTCATACACCTGAGCATAGGTATGCTGAGACCAAATGTTGACATTGACTATCTTCTATTGTTATCCACCTATTATTATTTGTCACTTGCCTTCTCACTGACCCTGAATCCCAATGATTGTTTAGACTTTGATGTGTGACTCTCTGAAATCTTCCTGTCTCTTTTGGCCAATACTAGGATTACACTTGTGTGCCTCCACTCTTAGCTGTTCTCTGGGTTATAGAGACACAAACTCAGGTTCTCATTAATGAACAATATATACTTTACCCATTAACCCATAATTTATGCATTTCTAAATATTAAATGATTTTCAAAGAAAGAACCTTCCAGAGACAGATGAGACATTAATTTCTATAATTCTGTTGGAAGTCTTAAAAGGAATGGCTAGGGAAATAGCTCAGTTAGTATAGTGTTTACCTTGGAAGCACAAAGACTTGAGTTAATTTCCCAGAACCTATGGAAAAAGGGATGGACATGTATATAAATTTGTTTCTTCATCATCCTTCACAGTCCTATATGATCCTTCACATAGGTTCTTTATAACTGGTGAACAATGTTATCTGTTAGTAGTGAAAAATACGTGTGAATTGTGTTCTGAAAAACATTTAGTTCTAGTGGCATATTGATGGTAAACAATATTGTAAATTCATTCACTAATTTTTGATGATATTAAAATAGATTTAAGGATTTTTGAAACATTTAACTACTTATTTCTGCAGTCTGAAACTTTCAAATAATATGCACGTAACCTGTCTCAAAATATTTTGTCTAATGACCTTTCATTGATTGATTTTTAGTGTTTTATATTCATTCTACCTAATTATTGGTTTTGTAATGAATAGTATATATGTACTTTGAATATATATCCACTCTTACTCAATACCTACTCCCTTCTTGTTCCATTAGTGCTCTTTCTTCAACTAATATGTTAAAAGATCCATTGTTTTGTCTTCATTACTCTCAAATTGTATAATTTGAGGAGCATCCATATAAAATTAATTTTTAGTTTCATGATTGCTAAAGTAGGTAAAAGTAATAACCATATTCTGAATATCAAGGATAGGAAAGCAGATGGAAAGGGAGTAGGGGGAGAAGTAATAGAAATGGGTAAAGTGTAGAAGACTCAGTTGGTCACTTGTCCATGTTATTCTTATTTTTCACACAGTGATAAAGTATAGAAATCGTGAGGCAAGTTAGTATGAAAGCTGAGTTAGATATAGAACTTTAAACTCATGGAGATGGTTAGATAGTAGAATGTTAAAGTCAGGTGCCAAATACATATGGACTGGACATTGGGAATGTATGCTAAGCCATATAACTCACATAATTGTGGCCTATTTATTTCTGTTGTTTTGTATTGTATTTATAGTTATAAGAAAAAGAACCATTTGTTGGACTGAAAGGGAGAGCTGTTGGGGGGAAAAAGAAATACCTTAAACTAAAAAAAAAAAAGGGAAGAGAATGGGGGGGTTGAGGGGGAGGAAGGTGGAAGGGTGGGACTGGAGGGGGGAGTAGGGAGGGGATTGTGATTGAGATGTAACTTGAAGAAATAAAAAATAAATTATTTAAAAAAAAGAATCAAAAAGAAAAAATTCAACTACTGAAATCAAGTTGCACTGGGTACTCTCAAGAGAAAAGTTTGACTCAGATTTTTTGTATGTTTGACATTACAGACTATTAAAATGTATTCCTTTATCTTTAGCTGATATTGCCTTTGGTGGAATAAACTTAGCAGTATAAATCAGAGGGAAAAAAAGAAATTAGCAATTATCAACAATATCTGAAACTTCGTCTTTTCTTTAAATGAGGATGAGATGAATTGATAAGACAAGATGAAACCAAATTCCAATTTTAATCCTCACAATTATATTAATATAATTTTTTGTTCTCTTTACTACCTTCATTTGTATCAAGAAACCCATCAAGGGTATTTATCTTCCCTCTTCATTACTTTTCCTGTGATATTTGCCCCTCGTAAATGAATAAACATCCACCTTTTTATTTTTATTGGAAACTTTCATAATTTTTTCAAATACCACACTTGAACTAGGAAGAATTTTTTATAACATACATACAACACAATTGACAGAATTGTGTGTGCATGTGGGTGTTCATGTGTGTGTGCGTGTGTGTTTGAGTGATTAGAGACCATAGGACAACCTAGGGTGTCATTCCTCTGTAACTGTTCACCTTTTCCGTTTGAGACAGATTTTTATCACTATCCCAGAACTCTTCAAATAGTCTAGGTTAACTGGCTGTTGACCACAGTAGTCTGTGTGTCTCGGCTTTTCCAATATTGAAATTAAAAGCATGCAACTACAGCCAGATTTTCTAACATGGATCCAGGTTATCAATCCTGCAAGGCAAGCACTTTATTGGACTTTTCACTCCAGCCAAAACTACTCTCTTGTAAAATAGCTTTTTAAAAGGTGGGACTTTTTTCCCCTCCTACTGGGTTGCATCACCTATCTTTGATATGAGGGTTTATGCCTAGTTTTATTGTATCTTGTTATGCCATGTTCAATCGATATCCCTGGGAGGCCTGCACAAACCTGAAAGATAATTGAGTAGTAGTGCATTGGTGGAGAATGGAGTTGGAGGGGGAAGGCAGGGCCTGGGAGAGTGGAGAAGAGGAAACTGCAGATGTGTGGAAAAAATAAAACAAGCACAAAAGGTAATAACTTTAAAATTATGTCTAGTCTATTAACTTACACATATAATAGACCTTCCTTCAGAAACTCTAAGACTTTTCAGTATAATATGTGCTGAAATCACTCAGTAGAAAAGCTATCACTCTCAATGCTTTGCTCATATATAGTGGACAGATGGCCTTCATGGTTCAACTTTTCTGCGTAATAACTTTTTTCCTTCCTTCTTTCCTTGCTTCCTTCCTTCCTTCCTCTCCTCCTCCTTCTTCTGCATCAAATATCATGTTCCACTTTTCCCAAACAGAAGTCACTTTTATTTGGAATAAATAATTCCTACATTCCATTTCAGAAGATAATGACCTCTCTGAAGGCAGGATCCACTCTGGAACATGCAGTGTTCTAGCACCTACATTCTTAAGCTTCACTCACATAGATAAACATCTGTATATTCCCAGGGAAACTGAGCACAATAGATAGTTGTGGCATTTATTTTACAGTGTGCATAGGAATCCAAAAGACTCAAGGTGAAAAATTGAGTATTGACTCATACTTCAATAGAAATGGAGGTTGTGTGTGTCATGTGACATTCAGCCCTTGGACAATAAGAGAGCACAAAAGTAAGAAAGTAGGAAAAGAAGGGAATGTCTTCCTAGAAGAGTCTCAGAAAGACTCTATTATTATACTCAGCTTTTATATTTTGAGCATTACCATCAAATAGACAATAAGGCTGACTTTAATCTCATGCATTTAATATTTACCATAACAGTATGGTGTTTGTATTACTGTTTCTTAAAATGCTGGAACATTCTGTGCCCTGTGAGTAGTAATTAACAAAGCTTATAATTCAAACCTTTTTCATTCATTAATAATGACTACAACTCTCCTGACTTAATTTTACATTTCTTTTGGCTATATTTATTTTAACTATAAGTTAGCTGTGTGGTATTTTTTTTAAGGAATGCCACTATGAAACATGTCATATCTTCTGAGAACCCATGGATCTAGCTGATACTAATTAAGACAAAATCAAAATCCAAATATATTACAATTCTCATATATATCCACTCTCATCATATGTAGGCTGAGCTTAATTACTCTTCTCTTGATTGCACCCCAGAATAAGTAAAACATTTTTTTCAGAAGAAGTGTGTGCGTGTAAAGGGAAAAATAATTGCTCTCCAGTAAGAAGCCTGGGAAACACTCCCATCCAAGTGATAGAGGTTAGTATCACCAGTCAAAGGCCAGCTGGGACCCAGGTATCTTTGATTATGTTTGGTATGAAAGCAATATCATCTTTGTGGAACTTTTAGATAGAAATGAAAAGCAAAATAACATTGTATAGTGTACCTTGGTTTGAGTCCTAGAAGAGATAGAGAATTAGAAATTTATTTTTATTTGTAACTTAGAGAAATCAAAAGTGATTCCAATGTTAGAATATGAATTATTTTAAGAATCTTTAGTGAACACATTAGGAAAAAGTAATGACAACTATTTTTTTGTCATGTAATCATGGTACTTGCATTTAAATGTAGAAAATATCTAGATTATGCTTTGTGAAAAAAGAAACCCATAATAAATAGCACTTAATGGAAAATAAGGTGTGCTGTGTTGGGATACACTGGAATTTTGAGCGTGTTTTCCATATATAATCATCAACTCATGGTTTCTTGAATAATCATTATTATATCTTGTTAAAAGTCTTTAGTCAACACTTTTGACATTATAAAAGACCACAGTCATATAAGATTGCTTTCATTCCTCCTATGGACTTAGGACGTGAAATCAATGAGTACCGGGCAAGTGCAACTTCTCCTTCAGGCTCATAGCACCCTGCTCACCTTCCGTTCACGTCTACTGTCTCTTCCATTGTGAAAACCGCTACAGAATCCTCCATTGGAGTAATCTTTTAAGGCCTTAAAAATATAACAACAATAATGATTTATTTTATGACCTAGAGTTGCAAAATAACATATAGGTCAAAACACATCCCCAGGCTCAATATCATCACTAAAGACATCTTCATGCTGTATCTTATACACAACTTACTGGTTTACCCTTTTATCTGGCCTCTTTTGGGACCTTGAAATTCTTCCAAGTCCCTTTACCAACTTCCTGTGCTCAGCATTTTAGCAGATATCTAACACAGAGAAGTTTTATAATAAATGTGTTAAATTGAATATCATGATTTATTGAAGATATAGGATTGGAACATAGTACTTTAAGTCGTCTTATTCATGTCTACGTTTTTATTGTTGTTGCTTGCACTGCACAAAATTCCAACACAATGAAGTGTTATTCTAAGAAGTACAATATAAATATGGCTTACTGATTGGAAATATGATGATCAAACTAATCAAAATTATGAATGAGAGTTTGTGTTTCAACTATTACAAATATAAATATATGTCATAAAACACGCATATATGATATCCTTTCAGGAGCTTTTGTAGTTTTCAAAATATGTATTTAGTTATAGTGATTCTTAGTGTGAATATAGCAAGCCTTTGGAAAATGTTTAGATTTAATTTATGAATATATGGAATCTAAAATAAATAGCTCAGTTTCCCCTAAAGACAAAATGAAATCCATTCAACCTTCAGAATTTGGTTTCACAGAATTATATCTTTAAATAAATTATTTTGAGTACTATATTACCTATCTAATTATATATGTATATAGTATATCTACCACACACTAATTATAAATGTTATATCATTAAGGACTATCAATAATCTACATTAACATGTAATAAAGGCTATACATATCTTAATACTGTGTTATAATACAGTTTATATAATATTTAAAAAATTAAAAGACAACAGAATTTCTCCCATGACTAAAATCATATACCCTGAGTTTGTTCTTTTTATGTAGAACATTCTATTCTTTTTAACTAGTTTCAGGAAGATTGTATGGATTGTCCTCTTCCCAGTAACTGTTTATTTAGTGAATATAAAATCTATCTACAAATGCTGAGAAAGAAAGCAGGTTAATCAAACTTTAAATCTGTCCTTAATTCTTTCATTTATGTACTTTATTCTCATCTTATTCATTATGGATATGTGCTGGGGACAAGCCGAGGCGATTTCCAGGTCCCGCAGAATAGACAAAGAATAGAAAATGGAGTAGTGAGTCAGGCACAAGTGTGGGAGAGTGGGGGAATCTTGCACCCTGGCTGACTAGAAGTCAGAGTGCTTCTTTATAAAAAATTCAGTAGTCATGGATAGATTCATGTTGCTTCACAACTCAGATCATATCATTTTTATCCTCAGACATGTGTTTTAAATTCATCTTGGTCATAAATTTAGTCATTGATAAACTGTGGTAGAACAGAGTTATCTTTTACCATCAATTCCCCTTATCAACCCCATAATACAACCTTTAAGAATCTTGCAGTTTCAAGGGCACTAGACAGAAAGAAAATCTCCAAATCAGCCTACACAGATTGTCATGTCCTGAGCAATGTATTATCAACTTTTGATTGTCGGAGTGAGAATTGTCATTAGGCCCAAGAAAAATCTTCAGGCCATAGATGCTGCAGTTATTATTCAATTTCTGGCATAAAGAAATATATTTCTATCTTAGTGGAATTTATTTAAATGCCTAATATTGATATTCTTTTGTTCCTTGGTCATATGACACCATAGGGGCCTGTAGGAGCTAACTTTTCTAGGAGGGAGGGGTCTTAATTCTTCTTTCTTTTATCATTTATCCACGCCATTATTTTGCCTATCAATCATGTGTAGGGCAGAGATAACTCCAGCTAAGGTAATTTTATTGCTATATCTTTTCCTGAAGATATATCATATGTGGCCTCAATCTCATATGCCATATAATTGGCTGAGCGTATAGTAGGAAGAGACTTTTAATCTGATGTATAGTGAACTCCTCTAACCCACTGAATCATTTACTTTTTAAAGTTTACTTTGTTCTGATTATCTTTTCCTGAATAAGTACAGGGTTAGATGTTCCAAGAATATCATGGAGTCAGAGCCTCATAAGGAGATTTCTGACAACTTTATTTGAGTAGGAAAACTCCAGGGCCTAAGGAAGACTTCAAGTACAACAAAATAAGGATTATCTCCATAAAGCCAGGAGGGGTAATATGCTCAGGACTTCCCAAGAGAAACAACACTCCTGGATCATCCATATATGATCCATAAGAGATTTCCCATTAACCCAATATCCCCAAAATTTCCAATATTAAAAGTCCCCCAAACATGAAACATGTGGAGAACAAGACCAAAACTGAAGGAGTCCACAACTGCAAATGCACCACTAGGGTCAGCTTTGCTGTATCTTTTGTCAAGCAGGTGCATTGGCTTTATGACTTCAGCTGTTTCCATTAGACATGGTTGTACCAGATATGAGCATATACTTTAGCAAAACATGGGGAAATATTAGATCAGAGTGAGCCATTGAATGACTACAAAAGTCTGAGCATTGTTGCTCAGTACTCCATTGGCATGTAATAAACATTTAATTCATGGTTGATAGCTTATTATAGTCAATAAAGCCTTCTGTATAATTAGCATGATATTTAAAATACTGAAGTTATATGAAGAAATTGAAATGAATATTTGTCATAATATCAAGGTACTCAGAGTTATGGCAAATTAGGATGGGTTAATAAGTATGTTTCTGCAGAAAAGCTGAAATTAAAACTTTATAAAAAATTTTCTTGGAGTGTTATTAATTACTCTTGTAAAAATAGAAGACATCCATGGTTTTAATTGGGAAAATGTGTTAAGATGCAGATGTATTGTTTACTACCTGGTACAATGATATGAATATGAAGAACCAAAACATTTATTTCAATAAATGTTGATGTGAAGAAGGCCACATTTGATATGACAGTGTTTTTTTTTCTAATGTTCATTTATTACATCAAGTTACCTCTACCACAGTCCCCTCCTATCACCCCTCTCAGCCCCACCCTCCTAAGTCTCCTCCTTCTCCCAGAACTCATAAATGTTTTTTTTAATAATTACTTCTCAATTATGAAAATTATAAGGTATAACATACCTTCTTAATGTCCAGTACATACATATTTGGCAACTCATATTAATATTCCATTCTTCATTTATCTCCATGAGTTTCAAGTTCTATACCTAACTTATTTTCCATCCTAAATTTCATTACCAACTAAAAAACATTTTCTTAGACCAAGGACATCTTTTTAATTCCTAAAAAATTTACAATTTAAGTGTGAGACTATAATGATCTAGTCTTCAACCACATCAAAGACCTGAGAAGAATAAATATATCTGATTATACAGGAAGTGCAGAGCCAGCAGCTTCCAAAATTAAGAAACGGCCGACAACTGGCTGCCTTGACAGTCCCCAATTTCTCTCCATACGTTAGAGTATCTATCTTCAGACTCTTAGCCCAGTATCTCTGACAGACATTAATTGTAAAGCAGGAATTATGAAGGACTTGTCTAGTTTGTCTTGGCAGAGCTAGGCTGTCAATTTACCTGCTTCCAAGTTTTGTCCTTTTTGGACAGCATTCTGTCTACAGTTGAAGCAAGGGATTTTTCTTGCCCAGTGACAGGTTTGCCACTAATGTAACCATCTCCAAATGAAGATTCTTCGCTGTTCATCCTCTATTTGGATTAGAATAGGTGGTGCTGTCAGGAGCTGAAATGCATCAATATCAAAAAAAAAAAATCTTAAGTTAAGCAACCTTCTTTGAATGTCAAATTAGAATTGATCTTTGTATATTGATACAAAATTAAAGTTATATTTGGCTACATCAGTAATGATCTTTTTATATTGATACAAAATTAAGGTTAACTTTAGGTAATGCTTAAAAATGCAATGTGAAGTTTTGGCCCATTGATAGAAACTGTCACAAACTGTTAAGGATAATTAAAAGATGTAAACTAACAGTCATTCAAACATGTCATTTGGTTAGGTACTAGTATAGTTTATCACAGACGTTTCCTAAGTTAATAGGAAATCAAGTTGCTAACAGACAAGCAGCATTTGCTTATCCAAATATACAGAGATAGAAAGGTGGTCTTCAAAAACTTCAAGAGATCTGTAGAATTTGATAGTGTTTTTAAGAAGCATACATTCATATATTTGAATAATTTAGATTCTTTTTCATTCTTTTATTCTTTCAAAATGAGCCACAGGACTAATAGTACTAGATTATTTAGAATTACTTGAGAGCTATAAAGATTTTTTTAAAAATTTATTCATTTATTTTTTTATTTCTTCAAGTTACATCTCAATTACACCCCCTCCCTATTCCCCACTCTGGTCCCATCCTCCCCCCTCTTCACCCTCACAATCCCCATCTGCTTCTATTTTTTTTATTAATTTTAAGGTATATCTTTTTGGGGAGGAGAGATAATAGAGATGGTTTAACACCTCATTTTATGAATCAGGAAAGTAACACAGAAGAGATGAATCAAGAATAGAGTGAACTTTTGAGTTCCAATCTAGAATACTGGGAATACTACACTTAGCAATGGATAAGTTTAAAACAACCCCTTAGGCAGATGGTCTCTTGGGGACTCTCCTAGCTAATTATGCAATGAAAGCTGGGAATTAATTTAATTGTACACTAAACAGTGAGTACATACTCACAATGAATACTGAAAAACATAGACTGGTTTGATTGGCATACCCGAAGAGCTCAAAGAACATAGAGCTAAGTTTAATCTTGGCATAGATAACATTCTTTTAACTGAAACAAATTTTAGTTCATGTATTTTACTTTCCTGAAATAAAATTTCAAAACTTCATATATTGGCTTATATGTAAATGTATCAAATTGAGATTCTTCATCTTTTACTTAAATTTAAGATTTTCAATCATTTACTTTTCTGTAGCCAATTTTAACTGTATAGTTCTTATATTTAATCCATTCTTTATTCAGATTCTTCACAATAGGATGTTTGTTTTTCATTTTGTTGTAATCTTCTAAGGTGTTATGCATATTTTCAATTAATTGATTATGCATTTTTAAAGCAAATTTCTATTTAATTGTTTTAGTGCCATAGTTCTATATACTTTAGATTTTCCAGGAGTATAAGTTGCTGCAATGCATGCATAGTTTATTTGACTATTATATGATTCTACAGTGAATAATTTTCATCAATTTCGAACATACATTATTTTTAGAATAAGATATATGTATTGAATAAATGCACTCCCAATTACAAAATATGAGTTCTATTATAAAATGGGAAACTTAGCAGATGAGCACAGTGATATATAACTGCAATCCCAGCTTCATGGGAATAATAGATAAGAACAAGGACACACTGAGAAATATACCTTTTTAAAAAAATATAATTATTTGTCAGTTTATTTTATCTTGCATATTAATAAGTGTAAATATGTTTGTATTCACAATATTCTTTATGTTTATATATAACATCATATGTCCCCTTTAAATAATTTTTTTTGCCTAGACAAAATATTTACTAGAGAAAAGTGCAAATGCAGAAGTGTGTCCTCTGGGTCCTTGGATTAAGGCTACACAACAACAGACATTTCAACCAGTTTTACAAACGACAGCAATATTTAAAGAAGTACTTTTGAAAGATGTCTCTTTTTTTTTTGTAGGAATGAATAAAACGACATCTTTGGGAACTGTCTTTTCCTACTAGCTCTATGTACTTAATTTGAGGCTTTTTAGCATAATAAGACATTTGTCCTCTCTGTGTTTGAAACAGAGAGTTATTCTGTTTCTACTGAGGCACACCATTGTACAGTCTGTCCCAATTATAAAGCGTGTCTTCTTCTCACTGAGGTTTCTTTTCTTTTCTTCAGCTTTCTGGGATAGGCTTCTGTGTTTGAAAACAAAAGTTGCTGGGAAAAAGAAAGAGCAAAACTAGGAATGTGAATAAGTAGCATCTGGGAATGCCTGGCTTGATCTCACAGTCTTCAGAGCCCTGGAATATTACTTAACTAGTCTTGCAACCTGAGCTTTTCCCTCCCTAAATTTCAGCAGTGTTTTTACATAGTAGGCCATAGAAGGCAACCGATTTCCCATCCCCAAATGCCACACTCCAGAGCTTTGCCCCACTCTTCCAAACCCTTTCACTGTGTCATCAATGGTCAATAAGAGTAAGATGAAATCAACATCACATATTTGTATTGCTGATTCTTTTTTTTATACTCTATTTTTTTTATTTCTTCAATTTACATCTCAGTCACAATCCCTTCCCTACTCCCCACCCCTGTCGCACCCTACCACCCTCTCCCCCCCAACAGTTCCCCCTTTCAGTCCAACAAATGGTTCCTTCTCTTATAACAGTAAATACTGTACAAAACAACAGAAATAAATATGCAACAATTATGAGAGTTATATGGCTTAGCATACATTCCCAATGTCCAGTCCATATGTATTTGGCACCTGACTTTAACATTCTACTATCTAACCATCTCCATGAGTTTAAAGTTCTATATCTGAATCAGCTTTCATACTAACTTGCATCACAATTTTAAATTAATCTTCTTAGATCCAGAACACCCTCTTGATTCCTAAACAACTAAATTTAACAATGCGACTCTAGCTATCTATTCTTCAACCACCTCTGAGACCTGAGAAGGATAAATAGATCTGATTATGTAGGAAGTGCGGGACTGCATCTTCCAAAACTAAGAAATGACATATCAGTGGCTGCCTGGACAGTTCCTGTTTTCTCTCCATACTTTACAGCATCAATCTTCAGGCTTTTCATCCATTTTTCTCTGACAGACATTGATTGTAGAGCAGGGATTATGAAGGACTTACCTACCCTGTCTGGCAGACCTAGGCTGTCGACCTCCCTGCTACCAAGTTTTGTCCTTTTTTGGACAGCAGTCTGTCTACAGTTGAAGCAAGGGGTGTTTCATGCCAAAAGATAGGCTTGCCACTAATTCAACCATCAACACTGGAGATTCTTCGATGCTCATCTTCTACTTGGAGTAGAAAAGGGGTGCTGTCAGGAGCTGACATGTCTCGATATCAAAAAAAAAATCTTAATTTAAGAAAGCATCTTTGAATGCCATATTCTGCAGATCTCTTGGGGTTTTTGACGACGCCCTATCTATCTCTTGTATTTAGATAAGCAAATGTTTCTTGTCTCTTAACAACTTGATTTCAGAGTAGCTTAGAGAATATCTGTGATAGACTGTCATAGTAGGTAAAAAAAAATGACACGCTTGCATGACTAGGAGTTTGCATTCTTAACTATCGTAAATGGTTTAAGATGGTTGGTATCAAGAGGCCAGAGCTTCATATTTCATTTTAAGCATTACTAGGTACAATACCTTTAAGAAGCGTTACCTTTAATTTTGTATAAATATACAAAGATCAATACCAATGTGGCCAAATACACTCTTAATTTTGTATCAATATACAAAGACCAATGCCTATGTAGTCCAATACAATCTTAATAGTGCATAAATATACAAGGGTCAATACCATTGTGGCCAAATATAATCTTAATTTTGTATCAATATACAAAGATCAATACTAATGTATTCCAATTCAATCTTAATTTTGCACAGTATACAATGGTCAATACCACTTTAGCCAAATATAATACTAATTTTGTATCATTATACAAAGGTATAAGGGCATATTCAATAATCTGTCCCTTCTTCTTTGTCCTTCCATACTATGTCTATATCCCATTTTTCTCAGGTATGTGCACTCCTACATAGGAGAGAAAGAAGGATACAGAAAAGAAAAAGAAGGAAGTGCCTGGGTCTATCCTCAAAAACCCATTTAACAAGACCATTTAACAGCTTGTAGTCTCTTCTCCTAAATAACAAAATTTTCTGTTATCCATCAAATAACCAAAAGGGGGGGAACACCCTCCCCACCCTCTGGGCATGGATGTCGCTCTCTTAAAATGACTTCCTGCAAATTTGGGTCGTTAAACCTGTTTGGGGCCTGAACCAGAATGGAAAAATGGTTATAAATGTTAATACAATCCTTTTATGTTCATTCCTTTTGTGCTCAGCTGTTTAAATGTCCTAAGAAGTTTGTAGACAGAAGCTGATCTTCAGGGTTTTACTGAAGTTCTGGCTGGGGCAGTGTGTGGAGCTGAAAGATCTTAGCGATTTTGAGTTGTTGTGGTTGTAGACTTTTCATGGAAACAGCTATTGAGGAAGTCTGAAAGGATGTATCATCTGGGCCACTCATCTTCTTTGGTGCCTGATCTGTTTTCTGTTGAGGTTTCCATTGTCCAGTTGTCCCTGGATTCCTTGAATGGATGCTTTAAATCTCCTGGAAAGATAAGAACAGAGCCCTGCCCTAATCCTAACTCTGGGAAAATTACCTTTTTTTTTTTTTGGGGGGGGGAGGTCAGGTAATATTTCTCCTGAAGCAAATTTGTTTTTTGACAATATATAAAGTATTATCTTTCAATCTGGATTAAAGAAGAAATTATTCTGTTATTTTGGAGCTAAACAAACCTTTAGTGTATATATTTTGAGATCTCAAAGGACAATTTGTTTGTATTGAGTAGGCCTTTTTTTATAGTTTATTTTTTTATTTCTTCAAGTTACATCTCAGTCACAATCACTTCCCTACTCCCCCTTCCTGTCTCAACTTTCCACCCTCTTCTCCCAAACAGCTCCCCCTTTCAGTCCAACAAATGGTTCCTTCTCTTATAACAATAAATACTATACAAAACAATAGAAAGGCCTCTTCCATTTCTTACTTCAGGGGCTTGAAGTTCTTGTTGTATAGGTCCTTTACTTGCTTGTTTAGAGTTACCCCCAGGTATTTTATATAGTTTGTGGCTATTGTGAAGGGGGTTGTTTTCCTTATTTCTTTCTCGGTACATTTGTTTGTTATATATAGAAGGGCTTCTGATTTTTTTTTTTGAGTTAATTTTGCATCCAGCCACCTTGCTGAAGGTTTTTATCAGCTGTAAGAGTTCTCTGGTGGAATTTTTGGGGTCACGTATGTATACTATCATATCGTCTGCAAATAGCGATATTTTGACTTCTTCATTTCCAATTTGTTTCCCCTTGATCTCTTTTTGTTGTCTTATTGCTCTAGAAAGGACTTCAAGTACTATATTGAAGAGATATGGTGAAAGTGGGCATCCTTGTCTTGTTCCTGAGTTTAGAGGAAATGCTTCAAGTTTCTCTCCATTTAACTTGATGCTAGCCACTGGCTTGCTGTATATTGCTTTTATTATTTCTAAGTATGGTCCTTGTATGCCTGTTCTCTCCAGAACTTTTAGCATGAAGGGGTGTTGGATTTTGTCAAATGCTTTTTCTGCATCTAGCAAGATTGTCATGTGGTTTTTTTCTTTCATCTTGTTTATATGGTGAATTACATTGATAGACTTTCATATGTTGAACCATCCCTCCATTCCTGGGATGAAGCCTACTTGATCATGATGTATGATACTTTTGATGTATTCTTGAATTCGGTTTGCTAGTATTTTATTAAGTATTTTTGCATCTATGTTCACGAGGGAGATTGGTCTGAAGTTCTCTTCCTTTGTTGGGTCTTTGTGTGGTTTAGCAATCAGAGTGACTGTCACCTCATAGAATGAGTTTGGCAGTGTTCTTTATGATCTGTTTGGTGGAAGAGTTTGAAGAGTATTGATGTTAGCTCCTCTTTGAATGTCCTGTAGAATTGCACCCTAAAGTCATCTGGCCCTGAGCTTTTTTTGGTTGGGAGATTTTTAATGACTGTTTCTATTTCCTTAGGGGTTATTGGGCTGTTTAATATGTTAATCTGATCTTGATTTAGTTTTGGTAAGTGGAATCTATTGAGGAAAATGTCCATTTCGCTTAGGTTTTCAAATTTCGTGGAATATAGATTTTTAAAGTAGGACCCAAATATTCTCTGGATCTCCTAAATGTCTGTTGTTATTTCTCCCTTTTCATTTCTGATTTTGTTGATTTGGGTTCTTTCCCTTTGCCTTTTAGTTAATTTGGCTAGGGGTCTGTCTATTTTGTTGATTTTCTCGAAGAACCAACTTTTGGTTTCATTGATTCTTTGTATAGTTCTTTTTGTTTCTAAGTTGTTGATTTCAGCCCTAAGTTTGATGATTTCCTGCCTTCTGCTCCTCTTGGGAGTGTTTGCTTCTTTTTTTTTCCAATTCTCCCAGTTTAGCTGTTAATTCACTAATATGAGCTGTCACAATTTTCTTTTTGAAGGCACTTAGTGCTATGAACTTTCCTCGTAGCACAGCTTTCATTGTATCCCATATATTTGGGTATATTGTGCCTTCATTGTCGTTGGATTTTAAGAAGTCTTTGATTTCCTTCTTTATTTCTTCCCTGGCCCAGTAGTCATCCAGTAAGGAGTTGTTCAATTTCCATGTGTGTGTAGGCATTCTGTTGATTCTTTTGCTGTTGAAGACCAGCTTTATTCCATGGGGGTCTGATAAGATACAAGGTGTTATTTCAATTTTCTTGTATCTGTTGAGGCTATTTTTGTATCCGACTATGTGGTCGATTTTGGAGAAAGTTCCATGAGGTGCTGAGAAGAAGGTGTATTCCTTTGTTTTGGGGTGAAATGTTCTGTAGATATCTGTTAGGTCCATTTGGTTCATGATCTCTGTGAGACTCAATATTTCTCTGTTTGGCCTCAGTCTTGATGATCTGTCCATTTTTGTGAATGGGGTTTTGAAGTCTCCCACTACTAATGTGTTGTGATCGACATCCGATTTAAGTTTTAGAAGCGTTTCTTTTACAAATGTAGGTGCCTTTGTATTTGGGGAATAGATGGTTAATATTGAGATGTCCTCTTGGTGAATATTCCCTTTAATGAGTATATAATGCCCTTCTCTGTCTTTTTTTTCATTAACTTCAGTTGGAAGTCTGTTTTGTTTGATATTAAGATGCCTACTCCAGCTTGCTTCTTGGTCCATTTGCTTGGAAAACCTTTTCCCAGCCCTTTACTCTGAGGTAGTGTCTATCTTTGATAGTGAGATTTGTTTCTTATATGCTGCAAAAAGACAGGTCTTCCTTATGGATCCAATCTGTAAGCCTGTGTCTTTTTATTGGGGAGTTGAATCCATTGATGTTGATGGATATTAGTGACCTGGGCTTGTTATTTCCCATTAGTTTGGTATAGGTGATCGTCCTGTGCCTCTTTTGGTTTAGTTGCTGTGGGGTCTTCTATTCCCTCTGTTTTCTTGGGGGTAGTTAACTTCTCTAGGTTGGAATTTTCCTTCTAGGATCTTCTGCAGGGCTGGGTTTGTGGGTAGATATTTTATAAATTTGATTTTGTCATGGAATATCTTGTTTTCTCCATCGATGTTGGTAGAGAGTTTTGCTAGGTATAGTAGTCTGGCTGGGCACCTATGTTCTCTCAGGGCTTGTAGGATATTTCTCCAGGCCCTTCTAGCTTTTAAAGTTTCTGAGGAGAAGTCAGGTATAATTCTGATTGGTCTGCCATTGTATGTGACTTGACCTTTTTCTCTTACAGCTTTTAATATTCTTTCTTTGTTCTGTACATTTGGTGTTTCAATTATTATGTGGCGAGAGGAGTTTCTCTTCTGATCTAATCTGTTCGGTGTTCTGTAAGCCTCTTGGATTTTTATTGGCATCTCTTTCTTTAGGTTTGGGAAGTTTTCTTCTATGATTTTGTTGAAGATATTTCCTGGACCTTGGAGTCAGGAGTCTTCTCTTTCTTCTATGCCTATAATTCTTAGGTTCTGTCTTTCATTGAGTCCTTGATCTCTTGGATATTGTGGGTTTGAGATTTTTTAGCCTTCTCATTTTCTTTGGATGTTGTACTGATTTCTTCCATGCCTGAGATCCTGTCTTCCATCTCTTGCATCCTATTTTTGATACTCACATTCGTAGTTCCTGTTCTCTTCCCTTGATTCTCCACTTCCTCTTTTAACTCTGACTGTGTTTTCTTTATTGTTTCTATTTCTATTTTCATGTCTTGAATGGTATTGTTCGTTTTGTACATTTCCTTCTCCAGTTTGCTTGTTTTTGCCTGGAAGTCTTTCATTGCTCTGTCCTTTTCCTGTTCAAGCTGAGTCATCTTGGCTTGGAGCTCTTTAATCATGTTATTCGTTGTTTTGAGTTGTAAAATTGTGCCTTCTTTGAATTCCTTCATTGATTTAAGTTCTTCTTGAAGGGACTCTATCACTTTCCATAATGTAGAATTGCCATCGTTTTCATGTGTTTCAGCTGTTTTGAGGTCATCTGAATTGGATGAGCTAGGATAGTTCTGTGTTGTTGGCATCATATTTCCTTGATTTCTGTTTTTGCTTGGACCTTTGGCCATATGGATGTGTTTAGCTGTCTGCTCTCATCGTCCTCTGGGCTTGGATCCACAGGGGATGCTTTGGTGTAGCAGTTGAATTGCTTGGCTAACTGTCATTGCTTACAGGGGGATCTCAGGGTCACTGTGTTTCTAATAGCCTGAACCACTGTGAGCTGGTGCAGCCTATTCCCAGGTAATGAGGAATGGCCTGGGATTGTTTCACTGCTCCCAAATCAGCCTGTAGTGGTTCTGATGGTATGGACCTGTTTTCCCAGGCACAAATTCTGTGGACTCTGGTTTTCCCAAGGAGACTGAGAGGGCCTGGCTCCATGCCTAATATGTCTGTGTTTTCTAGAATACATCTTATACTTAGCATTTTATTAAGTACAATTGACTTGCCTTGGTCAATAGGGCTCTGTGATGTAAGCAGATCTGTTTTGATGAGTTGTTCTTTTTTATGTTCTCTAAAAATAAAATAGCACTTGTATTTTTGGAGAATATTGTATAGTTTAACCTGCACTGGTTATGTAAACATTTTCATAATTAAGTAGATACAGAAATAACATTATGTACCATTATACATTCCAACTTAACTATAGGTATGTAATATTTATTCTAGAAGAATGGAATATAATTTTGACACAATCTAATAATGAGAATCATTCCCACTTCAGATCTTAAATTATGTATCTTTGATAGCACAGATTGTATATTCTAGTAACTTCATACATAGCCCCGCTCTTCCAAACGCTTTCACTGTGTCATCAAAGGTCAATAAGAATAAGATGAAATCAACATCACAGATTTTCAAGAATATAGCTATGGTCCCTGAGCTTCTGGCTTGCACGTTTTGTAGCTCTCGGCCTCTGTGACTTACTTACCCTGTCTTGGCAGAGCTAGGCTGTTGATATACCTGCTTCCAAGTTTTCTTTGATCCATTGTGAAAGGCTTCTCAAAACCTTCCTTTAAATGACATTTTATTAGATAGAGGGAATAATGACAGATATTACAAGTAGAATTGAGCCTGGCCTAGGATTTACTACCTGATTGCACAGTACAGAGACCAGGTCTCTGCCACTATATTGTGGGATATTAAAATAAATGGCAAATTTATTAATAAAAGGCAGTATTTAATTTAAAGAAGCTTTTGACTCTTTTTCTTCTTTTAAAATCATTTTTGGCCTTAGCTACTTGAGATTTAAAATATGTTGGAAAACCCATACATTCTAAAGTGGGTAAATGTGTTATTTCTTCAACAAAGGGTATGATCAAATTATCTGTACAGTTAAAAATGAAAAATATTTGTGAGACCTTTATCTCTGATATACTTAGAACATATTTTATTAGTCAATTCTTAGTTCACTAATCTACTGAAAATTCACTCATTCATCACTTCTTCCAAACCAATCAACAACAATAAAACATTATTATGACAAGTTTTGTGTCAGATTCTCTAGAGTGAAAAATCTAAGATATGAGCATTGGCGTTTTTCTATGAAAATTATATTCCGAGGTTTGCAGATACGACTAATTTTCCAGAGTATTTAAGTAGGGTTTGAAAAATCCATATAGAGTGGATTACACTGACCTGTACTTCATGCCTCATTGGATCTGACAGTGTTTTTTGTTTACCAAAGGCACATGTACATATGTCAAACTATCACACACACACACACACACATTTTAAAAAAATGCTTCCTAGTCTAAAATTTTAGTAATAAACTTCCTATTACTGACTTATTTCAGATACTCCTGAAATCTTATATAAATTATAATAAAGAAAATAAAGGAATAAGTTGACATTCTGTCCTGCTCTAACAACTTGACAATTGTGATATATAAAATGACTGAAAGCACATTGTGGGCACCATCCTATCTTTAGCATGGTTATTCTAAAAAGCATGTCAAACTAATTGGTATGGTTCTGGGAGATAGATCAGTCAAACTGCTGAAGATATCCTTGCACATGTTTGCTATTGTTCAATATACACAAGTGCTGTTTAAATGTCAATATAAACATTTAGGCAGGCATTAAAGCACACAGTGATAATGATGCATAAATGTAGGTCTCATTTGGAGTCTATTTAGAGAAGTTTAAAGTGTAGTTCTCGATTTTTGTGATCTTTTCAAACAAGTCTTCATTCATCTGTGCCTTACAACCTTGAACTCGGCTGTCAAGACTCCTGAAAGGTCAAGCAAAAAGACAAGGCTCTGTAGTTTTTTTTCAGTATTTATTTATTATTTCAACTGACATCTCCATCACAGTGCCCTATTTCCACCCCTTCCAGTCCTGCCCTCCCACCCTCTACCCCCTATCCCTTCCATCACACTCCTCTGGAGTGGAATGTCCCTACATAACAGTCCTCCGCCCCATTTCAGCATTCATATGAGGGCCAAGAGCCTCCTCATACACTGGGGATTTTGATGGGTCAAAAGATACCTTCCCTGTGAACGAGTTGCTGAGTCATGTTTGCTTAAAAAGAACAAGACTACAGTTATGTGGCCTGTGAAGCATACTGTCTTGCTTTTGCCTTTTTTCTAAGAAAGTAAATTTCATGGCAAGTGGGAAGTACAATTCTGAAAACAATCATGCTGCCCAAGAACATAAAATAAGCTACACATAAAATCTGAAGTAGTATATAGTCTTTTACAAAGGCCATTGGACATAAAGAGACATGGATGGATTCTATCTCACATCCCAGTGTCTAGATACAGGAGACATACCCGGATACAATAGCAGTTGATTCATTCATTGGAAAATGTAAATTATATCCAATAAAACATCTGCCTTCATACCTAGCACTGGAAAGCTATCCAGCTTTCCAAGCCCATCGTAATCAAGGGCCACAGAAAAGAATATACTACTTCCACTTGGGTAGATCAGCATACTTCTTAACTACATAATACATTTTATCCTTTACCCACAGATAAATATAGATATGACCTCCCATTAAAGAAGCTCCTCTTCACAGCAAATGGAGACTATCATGGAAAAACACAATTGGACACAATGCAGAAACTAACAGATCACGGGGAGCCCAGCATCAATGGATGCATATGTATTATAGCTCCTGCATCTCTGGCTCAGGGAATATCACAGAAGAGCGTTGGGAAGATTATAAGAGTCAGAACAACAGGGTGTCTACTGTGAAACAGTATCTTCTAGTATATCTACTAGCATATAAATAAGACCTGAACAATATCAATATGAATAGACATGCTAATGTGGAAGGTACAAAAATTCTCAGGGTTTTATTCATAGATAAGAACTATAATCAACTATAATCTCTCAGTCATTACTGCTGAGAGAAAAATGGTTCTTGGAGGGGTGAGTCTTCTCATTGGTTATCTAAAACAAAGTGGTCAGCTCTAAATAAATGTACACATAAAAATTGGCTCAGCAGGTTATATTTGTATATATATATATATACACACAAAATATATTTCATGTATGTGTAACAATAATAATCAAAGAAAAGGTATCAACTTGAAATTGATGGTGGGAGGCATAAATTAGAGGGAAGGAACCTGGAAGGGTGTAGGTGGAGGAAAGGGAGGGATAAATTGATATAATTCTCTTTCAATTAAAAGGTATTTTTAAAAATACACTTAAAATATATTTTAAAAACTGTCATTATGTGACATTGGTGATAGGCTATTGGATGGTTACTACTAAGCAATAGATTTTTGGAGATATCAAACATAGATGGAATACAAACATAATCAGCTTGAAAGAGAAGCATAGCCATATGTGATTTGCATCTCTGGAATATAATTTTAAAACATCAAAAACAAACATTAAAATGTATAATATTGGAAAAAAGAGGACATATAGTACAAAATTTTATTCTTATTTCTGTAAATTATCATTTATGTTCACAATAGTAAAATAATTCAGATGTTTAATATATGTGGAAAATATACAATGGTATTTCACTGGACTTAGTATTGCTAATAGTAATATGCAAGAAATAAAGTTAGAATTCCAGGAAATTTTATGCCAAGAAACTACAATCAAATATTGATCTAATTCATATTTAAATACTTGTTAAGATAGCAATTTAGAAACAATAGGTCATTGAACTCTCAAAGCATATCTTATTGTTATGTTACTGATACTGTAACAAACATAATAATCAAACAAAGCCCATAACAAAAATAATAAAAAGTAACAAATCAATAACACAAGGTCTCTCATAATTTAAACTATACATTGAGGCAAAATTAATATATTATTATTTGACATCACAATTTTACCCCCATCCTTTAATTAGTTACATTTCTCATATATTTGGTTGTGAGCCTAGCCTTTAACGGCTGAGCCATCTCTCCAGCCCTATTAGTTACATTTCTCAATGCTGTTACAAATGACTAGGATGAATGTGCTGGCTTGGACTCTCTACTTTAGTAAAAAGATTGCTTGTACATTTCTTCCATACTTCCCCCATAAAGTGAGAAAAGCCCCACTACCCTCTACATAAAATATAACTTAAAACATAAGATAAAAGAAGTTTCATAAAAACTTATTTTAAGGAAAAAATTAAATAACTAAAAATTTAACTTTTTCAACATTGTTTAAATGTGTGAGATAATAATTGAGAATAATGTCATCAACAATGAAAGAATATTTAGCAATCATAACCATCATATAGATCAGTATTTTTTTAACGTATCTTGAAATACTAGGGATTAGATTGGAGTGTTTGTATCTGTGGTTTTGATTACAAGCAAAACTGCTTGGCACACACATGTCTAAAAACCTAAACTCATCAATTAAGAGTCTGGATTCCTGTTTTGCTTTAATAGTCATTGTTTTGTAAGAAAACTAGAACAACAATGACTGGCAAGAGAAAATTTTTGAAGCATGTAATACACCAAAACAGGTAATAATTATTTCAGCTTCTTACTCAGAACACACAGTGAAATATGCTCTGAAATGATTATCTTCATTTTTCTGCTATAAACAGAAATCAACATGCCATCTGATATTTGACAAAGATATCAAAAACCCATATTAGACAAAAAGACAGCATCTTCTACAAATGATGTTGGGAAAATAGGATATCCATGTCTAGAAAAAATATATTAATCAAAATTTACTGACCTTCAGAAACATCAACTCCAAAAGAATTAAAGATTTCAATATGAAACCTGAAATACTGATACTACTTGGTGAAAACATAGGGAATGTCTTTCATGATATAGGTGTAAGAACAGACTTTCTGAATAGGACTCCATTTGACAAAGCTAACAATTGCGAAGGGAAAACACATAATATTTTAAAAGCTTCTGTACAGTAAGGTAAATAATCAGTAAAGTTAAGAAGCCCAAAGAGGGGATGAGAATCTTTATCAGCTATATACCATCTATAGCAAGGTACACTGTATGTTCTAATTACAATTCTTAAAAGTCTGTTTTTCTTTTTTCTTTCTTTTTAATCTTATTTTGCATTTCTTCAAGTTATATCTCAATCGCAGTCCACTCTCTATTTCATCCTTCAGTCCCACCCTCCCACTGTCAACCCCCAATCCTCTTCCCCCTAATTTTTTTAAGTTTAAGGTATAAGTTGCTTCCCCCTACAGAATCCCCTTTCAGTCCAACAAATGGCTCTTTCTCTTATAATAATAAATACAATACAAAACAACACAGGTAATTAGGTCACAGTTATAAGGGCTATATGGCTTAGCGTGCATTCCCAATGTCCAGTCTATATGTATTTGGCACCTGAATTTAACATTCTACTATCCAACCATCTCCATGAGTTTAAAATTCTATATCTAACTCAACATTCATACTAACTTGCAACACAATTTTAAAAGCATCTTCTTAGATCTATAACACTCTCTTGACTCCTAAACAACTCAAAATATAATTATGAGACTATAGCTATCTATTCTTCAACCACCTCAGAGACCTGAGAGGGATAAATATATCTGAATTTGTAGGAAGTACGGGGCCTGCATCTTCCAAAACTAAGAAATGACATACCAGTGGCTGCATGGACAGTTCCCATTTTCTCTCCATACATTACAGCATCGATCTTCATTCGTTTGGCTCTGTTTCTCTGACAGACATTGATTTTAGAGCAGGGGTTATGAAGGACTTGCCTACTCTGTCTTGGCAGAGCTAGGCTGTCGACTTACGTGCTTCCAGGTTTTGTCCTTTTTGGACAGCATTCTGTCTACATTTGGAGCAAGGGCCTTTTCCTACCAAGAGATAGGCTTGCAACTAATTCAATCATCTCCCACTGGAGATTCTTCGAAGCTCATTTTCTACTTAGGGTAGAATAGGGGGTGCTGTCAGGAGTTGATATGTCTCAATATAAAAAAATTCTAAAGTTACAAAAACATCTTTGAATGCCAAACTCTGCAGATCTCTTGAGGTTTTTGAAGAGGCCCTATCTGGCTCTTATATTAGGGTAAGCTGATGTTACTTGTCTCTTAGCAGCTTTATTTCTGGTTAGCTTAGAAAATAACTATAATAACTATAATAGGCTGTCATAATACCTAACAGAATGACCGGCTTGCATAACTATTAGTTCGCATTTCTTAATCATCCTAAACAGTTTATGACAACTAGAAGTATATTTTATTTTTATAAATAAAAATAAAAAATGAAAAGTCTATGACCAAGTTCCCTTTGGTGTGTTAGTTGTAATATCGATACCTTCTACTATATAGCTAAAATCCTACTATAAGTGAGCATCCTCCTGAGTCTGAGTTAGCTCACCCAGGATGAGCTTTTCTAGTTCCATCCATTTGGCTGCAAATTGTATAATTTCATTGTTCCTGATAGCTGAATAATATTCCATTGTGTAGATGTACCACAGTTTTTTTAACCCGTTCTTCGGTTGAGGGACATCTGGGTTGTTTCCAGTTTCTAGCTATTACAAATAAGGCTGCTATAAACATAGATGAGGAAACTTCCTTATGATTCCGTGAAGAGGCATTTGGGTGTATACCCAGAAGTGGTATGGCTGGGTCCTGAGGCAAAGTTATTCCAAGTTTTCTAAGATATCGCCAGACTGACCTCCATAGTGGTTGCACAAGCCTGCACTCCCACCAGCAATGGAGTAGGGTACCCCTTTCTCCACAATCTTGCCAGCATGTGCTGTCATTTGAGCTTTTGATCTTAGCCATTCTGACAGGTGTGAGATGGAATGTCAGAGTCGTCTTGAGTTGCATTTCTCTGATGATTAAGGATGTTGAGCATTTCTTCAAGTGTCTCTCAGCCATTAGGGATTCCTGCTTTGTGAATTCTCTATTTAGCTCTGTCCCCCATTTTTTGATTGGATTATTTGGTTTCTTGGCATTTAATTTCTTGAGTTCTTTGTAGATTTTGAATATTAGCCCTCTGTCAGATGTGGTGTTCGTGAAGATTTTCTCCCAGTCTGTAGGCTGCCATTTTGTTCGAATGACAGTGTCCTTTGCCTTACAGAAGCTTTTCAGTTTCATGAGGTCCCATTTATTGATTGTTGATCTCAGGTCCTGAGCTGTTGGTGTTCTGTTCAGGAAGTTGTCGCCTGTGTCAATTAGTTTGAGGGTTTCTCCCACTTTTTCTTCTAGTAGATTTAGTGTGACCAGACTTATGTTAAGGTCTTTGACCCACTTGGACTTAAGTTTTGTACAAGGTGATAAGTATGTGTTTAATTTCATTCTTTTACAAGTGGATATCTAGTTGAACCAGCACCATTTCTGGAAGATGGTGTCCTTCTTCCATTGTGCCGTTTTAGCTTCTTTGTCAAAATTTAGGTGGCCATAAGTGTGTCGGTCTACTTCGGAATCTTCAATTTGATTCCATTGATCTGCTGGTCTTTTTTCTATACCAATACCATGCTGTTTTTTTTACAACTATTGCTCTGTAGTGCAGCTTGAAATCTGGGATGGTAATACCTCCAGGTGTTTTTTTATTGTACAGGATTGATTTAGCTATTCTGGGCTTTTTGTTGTTCCATATGAAATCAAGAATAGCTCTTTCCAAGTCTATAAAAATTGTGTTGGTATTTTGATAGGAATTGCATTGAATCTATATATTGCTTTTGGTAGGATCCCATTTTTATTGTGTTGATCCTAACTATTCATGAGCATGGGAGATCTTTCCATCTTCTAAAGGCCTCTTCCATTTCTTTCTTCAAGGGCTTGAAGTTCTTGTTTTACAGGTTCTTTACTTGCTGGGTCAGAATTACCCACAGGTATTTTATGTTGTTTGTGGCTATTGTGAAGACGGTTGTTTCCCTTATTTCTTTCTCAGCTCATTTGTTTGTTGTATAAAGAAGAGCTTCTGATTTTTTTGAATTAATTTTGTATCCAGCCACTTTGCTGAAGGTGTTTATCAGCTGTAAGAGTTCTCTGGTGGAATTTTTGGGGTCACTTATGTGTACTATCATATCATCTGCAAAACGGGATAATTTGACTTCTTCGTTTCCAATGTTTATCCCCTTGATCTCCTTTAGTTGTCTTATTGCTCTAGCAAGAACTTCAAGTACTATATTGAAGAGATATGGTGAAAGTGGACCTCCTTGTCTTGTCCCTGAGTTTAGAGGAAATGCTTCATGTTTCTCTCCATTTAATTTGATGTTGTCCACTGGTTTGCTGTATATTGCCTTTATTATTTCTAGGGACGGTCCTTGTATGCCTGTTCTCTACAGAACTTTTAGCAAAATGGGTGTTGGATTTTGTCAAATGCTTTTTCTGCATCTAGTGAGATTATCATGTGTATTTTTTTCTTTCATCTTGTTTATATGGTGAATGACGTTGATAGACTTTTGTATGTTGAACCATCCCTGCATTCCTGGGATGAAGCCTACTTGATCATGGTGTATGATACTTTAGATGTGTTCTTGAATTCAGTTTGCTAGTATTTTATTAAGTATTTTTGCTTCTATGTTTATGAGGGAGATTGGTCTGAAGTTCTCTTTCTTTGTTGGGTCTTTGTGTGGTTTAGAAATCAGGGTGACTGTGGCCTCATAAAATGAGTTTGGCAATGTTCTTTCAGATCCTATTTTGTGAAAGAGTTTGAAACATATTGGTGTTTGCTCCTCTTTGAAGGTCCGGTAGAATTCCATGCTAAAGCCATCTGGCCCTGGGCTTTTTTTGGTTGGGAGATTTTTAATGACTGTTTCTATTTCCTTAAGGGTTATAGTGCTGTTTAATCTGTTTATCTGATCCTGATTTAGCTTCGTTAGGTGGAATCTATGAAGAAAATTTTCCATTTAATTTAAGTTTTCAAATTTGATGGAGTATACATTTTTTAAAGTAGGATCAAATATTCTCTGGATTTCCTCAATGTCTGTTGTTATTTCTCCCTTTTCATCTCTGATTTTGTTGATTTGTGTTTTCTACCTCCGTCTTTTAGTTAATTTGGCTAAGGGTCTGTCTATTTGTTGATTTTCTAGAAGAACCAACTCTTGGTTTCATTGATTCTTTGTATAGTTCTTTTTGTTTCTAAGTTGTTGATTTCAGCCCTAAGTTTGATGATCTGCCTTCTGCTCCTCTTGGGAGTGTTTGCTTCTTCTTCTTTTTTTTTTTTTTTTTTTTGCCAATTCACGCAGTTTAGCTGTTAATTCGCTAATATGAGCTGTCACAATTTTCTGTTTGAAGGCACTTAGTGCTATGAACTTTCCTCGTAGCACAGCTTTCATTGTGTCCCATAGGTTTGGGTATGTTGTGTCTTCATTTTCTTTGGATTTTAAGAAGTCTTTGATTTCCTTCTTTATTTCTTCCCTGACCCAGTGGTCTTCTAGTAAAGAGTTGTTCAGTTTCCATGTGAGTGTAGACTTTTTGTTTATTCTTTTGCTATTGAAGTCCAGCTTTATTCCATGGTGGTCTGATAAGATACAAGGTGTTATTTCAATTTTCTTGTATCTGTTGAGGCTACCTTGTGTTCAACTATATGGTCGATTTTGGAGAAGGTTCCATGAGGTGCTGAGAAGAAGGTGTATTCTTTTGTGTTTGGGTGAAACGTTCTGTAGATATCTGCTAGGTCCATTTGGTTCATGATCTCTGATAGACTCATTATTTCTCTGTTTGGCTTCTGTCTTAATGATCTGTCCATAGTTGTGATTAGGGTGTTGAAGTCTCCCACTATTACAATGTTTGGATCGATGTGCAATTTATGTTTTAGAAGCGTTACTTTTATAAATGTAGGTGCCTTTGTATTTGGGGCATAGATGTTCAATATTGAGATATCCTCTTGGTGGCTATTTCCTTTAACGTGTGAGTATTGCGCTTCTCTGTCTTTTTTTAATAACTTCAATTGGAAGTCTATTTTGTTTGATATTAGGGTGGCTACTCCAGCTTGTTTCCTGGGTCCATTTGCTTGGAAAACATTTTCCCAACCCTTTACTCTGAGATAGTTTCTATCTTCAATAGTGAGATGTGTTTCTTGTATACAGCAAAAAGATGAGTCTTGTTTACGGATCCAGTCTGTAAGTCTGTGTCTGTTTAGTGGCGAGTTGAGTCCATTGATGTTGATGGATATTAGTGACCAGGGGTTGTTATTTCCCATTATTTTGGTATAGCTGGTCGTCTTGTGTTTCTTTTTGTTTAGTTGCTGTGGAGCTTTTTATTTCCTCCGTTTTCTTGGGTGTAGTTATCTTCTCTGTGTTGGAATTTTCCTTCTAGGATCTTCTGTAGGCCTCGGTTTGTGAGAGATATTGTTTGAATTTGATTTTGTTTTCTCCATCTATGTTGATAGAGAGTTTTGCTGTGTATAGTAGTCTGGCTGGGCACCTATGTTCTCTCAGGGCTTGTAGGACATCTGTCCAGGCCCTTCTAGCTTTTAAAGTTTCTGAGGAGAAGTCAGGTGTAATTCTGATGGGTCTGCCATTGTATGTGACTTGGCCTTTTTCTCTTACAGCTTTTAATATTCTTTCTTTGTTCTCTATATTATGGTTTCTAGTATTATGTGGCGAGAGGAGTTTCTTTTGTGATCTAATCTGTTTGGTGTTCTGTAAGCCTCTTGGATTTTTACTGGCATCTCTTTCTTTAGGTTTGTGAAGTTTTCTTCTATGATTTTGTTGAAGATATTTCCTGGACCATGGAGCCGGGAGTCTTCTCTTTCCTCTGTGCCTATAATTCTTAGGTTCCTTCTTTTCATTGAGTCCTTGATTTCTTGGATATTGTGGGTGAGAGATTTTGGCTTCCTCATTTTCTTTGGATGTTGTATTTATTTCTTCCATTGAATCTTCCATTCCTGATATCCTGTCTTCCATCTCTTGAATCCTATTTTTGGTATTCAAATTCATAGTTCCTGTTCTCTTCCCTTGATTCGCCATTTCCATTTTTAACTCTGACTGTTTTTTCTTTATTGTTTCCATTTCCATTTTCATTTCTTCAGTAATGTTATTTGTTTTGTACATTTCCTGCTCCAGTTTGCTTGTCTTTGCCTGGAAGTCTTCCATTGCCCTCTCATTTTCTTGTTCAAGTTGACTCACCTTGTTCTGAAGTTCTCTAATGGTGCTTTCCATCACTTTCATACATGCAATTGTGGCTTCTTTGAATTCCTTCATAGATTTAAGTTCTTCTTGAAGGGACTCTATCACTTTCCATAATGTAGAATTGTCATCCTTTTCAAGTGTTTCAGCTGTGGTGATGTGGTTTGGGCTGGATGGTTGCTTTCTTTTGTTGGAGTCATTTCACTCTGTTTTTTTTTTTTTTTTTTTTTTTTTTTTTTTTTTTTTTTTTTTTTTTGTCTGGGGCCTCTGGCCATGTGGAACTTTTTAGCTGTCTTCTGGACTTGGGTCCAAAGGGGGAGCTTTGGTGTAGGATTCGAGTTGCCTTACTCCACCCCTATAAGGTGAGTCATTCAGCCTCGCCTCCTATGTGGAGACCTAAGTAATCCAGGAGTTGGATCTGTGTCCAAATAAGCTGTGGTTCCCCACAGGAAGGGCAAGTAGTAGTAAAAAAGTCTGATATACAACAGTTTTAAATACCTTGCAGTTTTCCTGGGGTTGGTTTCTGTGGTGGGTAAATCTGCCCTTCACCTTCCATGGCCTGGAAACTGGCCAGTGATGTCACAGCAGTGGGTTGCAATCTGCAGTCTGAAGGCACTTTGCAGCCAAGCTGTGCTCACTTCCAAGGGTCGCAACCTTTTGCCAGATAGCTGGATCATCTGTGCAAGACCTGGGGGTGTCCATCAGGGTGGGGATTATCTCTGCATAGAATCTGAATCTGCCTGCTGGGTATTAGATTGGAACTTACCCGGTGTCTCTCCTGGTGGGGGATGGGGGGAATCCTGATTTCCGGGTCCAGTGGCTTCCTTGCGTGTCTGAAAGTGGGAAGGAGCGTCCTGCCCAGGGACCCTCAGTGGTCCCTGGGTAGATGGGTGAGATCTAGAGGGAATCAAGCCATTGGTATGGCATCTTGCAACACTTGCCGCCCTGTGACTGTTAACCCCAAAATCAAAATAGGTCCGCACAAGCTGCTGCCATCTTGGATCCCCAAAAGTCTGTTTTTCAATGGAATTGGTTGTGTCATTCTTAAAAAGAAAATGTCCTATTTAGCTTGGAGCCTGTATAATGCTAATTGCACAGAAACTCACAGTCAATGTTTTTTTTTTTTTTAAATCAACCTGCATACCTTCACAAAATCATTAATAATTAAACAGTAATAGTTATTTTGTATAAAGACAGATATAAAAATTCAAACAATTTTGAGTGCCTAATGTGTTTTTATCTTTGAGAAAAATCTTTGGAGATTACCACATGAAACAGTATAAGCACAGACTTATTCTTAGAGAGTTTTCATTGAGGATGAAAAGCAAACAAAAGAGAAATGTAGTGTTCATGTTTTAAATTTAAGAATGGACCATATATTAGTGGCATTTGTGCAGTGAGAAATACATTGCGAAACCTGCTGGTGCTTTTTATAAGTTTTAATGCAATGTTCAGTTTGTGCTGTAGTGTCCACTTTTTATATTTCTATTTGTTTTTAATTTTTAGGGGGAGCAAGTGCTAAATTTCATCTTATAACTTGCAATTCATAACCATGGCAAGTCAGGGCAGTAACTCATGAAAGAAAGTAGAGATGGGAGCTGATGCAGAGGCCATGGTGTACTGATTACTGGCTGGTCTTCCATTGCCTGCTCGGTTTGCTTCCTTGTATCATACAGAATCACCATTCCAGGAATGGCACTACCTAAAGTGGGATGGGATCTCCACATTAATCATTAATAAAGAAAATTCCCCACAGTGGTATAAAAAGAATAATTTCTTAAATCAACCTGCCTTCTAGAAGACCGTTGTGCAAGAAGCAAGGATCAAAAACCTTTAAAAAAAGAGATACCGAATTGTTCCCTAAATAAAGCTGAATATTAACACATTACATTGCAAAATTGGAGAAATCTTCATAGCAGAGAAGCCTATAAATGAAAAAAAAAAACAGCCTGTTTTCTACTCTATTGTTCATATAACTACTTAATGATGTTTATGTGTGGATATGAGCAAATACTGATTTCTTTCTGCATAAATGAGATCATGGTTTTATGCTTCTTTACAAACTCAGCAATGAAGTATGCCATTGTCTTTTATAGCTGTATTGTGATTTATTAATTCCCTTTTATTGGAAATATTTTCCACTCAATTGAGTTAATATATGCTTCTCAGCTTCAGTTAGGATCATCATATAGCAAGCCTGGTTCTGGGCTGAAGAGGGTTAAATTTTTTTTTGTTTGTTTGTTAATTTAAAAGTTTTTCATTTTTGCATTACAAATAAAGTGGGAAATATACACACATGAATATCCATTTCTCAACAAACCAAACAAGTGCTACACAATGTGGTCAATAGGATTAAAACAAATACAACTTCTAAATACCCTATACAAAAAAAGTGTCAACTTGTTGAAATAAGAACAAACAATACACACTGGAGAATGCATTTACCATATAGCATGTTAGTCGTTTCATTCCAGTTCCCTTTGGACCTGAGCAATTTTCATGGATTTGATTCTGAACAGGATACATTGTTTTTTTCTAGAGATTAGAAACCCCAATGCTTTAATGAAAAATAAAATTACTATAAGTCTAAATTTGGATAAAACTTTTTTATCAAGGCAAGGAAGCTTACTTTAAGAAATCAATTCTAAACAAACTTAAAATGAACAAAAATCTTATTGTTGAAATGAGGGAAAAATGTGGACTACAATTACAACTATTGATATAGTTTTAAGATATCCTTACCAAATGAAATAGATTAAAATATACAAATGCTTTATAATAGATAAAATTGATTATTTGTAATTAATAGCATATTCTAACATCAAATTCATGGGAAATATGATTTGGAGCAACTGTTGAGAATATACATTCTACATGTCTAATCAAACTTCAAAGGTGTATTCAAGTTTTTCAGGCTTATAAATCATTCAGCAAACAAACAAATAGAGAAAAATACATAGTTGTATTCTCATAACTAAGAAAGTCCTTAATAGATCAAAGTGAATGGATTATACAGGTTATATTTGGTAATGTATATGTAGATACAAATACACACATACACACACACAAACATGTATGTATGTGTATATATATATATATATATATATATATATATATATATCAGATATCAATTGAAATGAGAGCCTGAAAATTTTTGGGAGAACAGGGAGGGTTTATGAGAAGTTTTCCAGGGAGAAAAGAGAAGGAAAAAAGTGTAGCAATTAAAATAAAATTTCAAAAATAAACAAAAAATACTTTTAGTTGATTAAAAAATGCACCAAGAACAGAAATAGAATTTGGAAATTATGCAATCCTTGCATGATGTGGGGTATCCATGCATCCATTCTTAAATGTGTACACTTGTTTTTGTTGATGGCTATTGTAGCAATTTTTTCAGAGTAATTATTAAGAGAAACTTTTGTTTCTAATGCTGAAAACTATAAAGTGCAAGAAAATTACCGCATATTGTGGTAACTCAGAAAACAGGGTTTGAAAGTCCATAGCTGAGAGAGAGAGGAGAGGGGGAACAAGTGCTTCAGCTGTCTTTTTAGTGATGTGTCAGCCACGAGTCTGGGATAGCTTGTTTATTAGTAGATCTTGGTTTCAATGCTATGTTCTAAAGACATCTACTTTTTGGCAAAACCTCCAGTTCAAAGAGCTACACACTGATAAAATAGCATTATGGGAGAATAGGAAAGTGTTTCTGTTGGGCAACCTACTGAACAGCAGCATCATGTGCATGATGTTTTCAAGAATTTCTTCTTCTTCAGACGAAACCATTTATGTGATTCATTCCTGACAAGATATCTTCTGTGTAGACATTTTTTCCCCTGGAAAACAAGCAATATGTTTTCACTCCTGGACAGTTTGTTTAACAACCAAGAATTTATTCTTTAACCTGTCACTCCTACCATACAAGCTACCATTTTGTAAAAATGTAGAAGGTTTGAGGATGTCTAGAAGGCCAGTGGTTAATGTCAATCAAACTACTTAATGGGTCCTTATGCCCAAAATGGTATAGAGAAAAGACACAAAAGCAAAAGGTATGAAAAACAAGTGAAAAGGAAGAAGGGCAGTGGCATTAAGTATAATAAGTTCAGCCTGCCCTGGGCAAAGTATATGTTATTAGGTGTACACAATTTCAGGCTGTGTTTCCCTTGTGAAGTAAAATCTAAAAGAATTCATGTAAGATGAGGGTAAATTGAAAAAAAATTGGTGAAAATGTCAAATTTCTTATCAACATTCCCTTAGTCTCACAAGGTTCGGTAACACATGAGTGGGAAGCAATGTTGGTTACATTTGCATATGTCAACATTTAAGAAAAAGGAGGTAATGATTTTGAGAGAAAGCAAGAGAGATACATGAAAGGGGTTGGCAGGAGGAAAGCAAATATGGGAAATGGCATAATTATAATTTAATTTAAAAAATAAATGATACATTATTACAAAGTATCTATCTGTTTAACTGACTACTTCTTAGTATCATATTTAAGTGAACCCTCTTACTAGAAAACAAAATCTGTTGCCTTTCATACCTAGTTCTAATTACTTTCTAGACTAGAGAAGTCTACTACAAGAAAAGCACACCTTTCCTAATAACAGGGAATTTGATAAGGATTAAATTACACACTCAGTTCTCTGCAAGTAGGTATTGGGCAAGAACAAACCTTAGTTTATCTTTGCTATTATACATCTCATCTGTGCGTGTTCTGTACACATGTTAGACTTCCTGTATGATGGTATAACATTGTCATTATTCTGTCTTAGAAAATGTTCAGGTACCAAAGGTATTTTTTATTTTCAAGTCAAACTGAACATCCTTTGAAAGCCTTTAACTACCTTTCCTGGAATCATTTTTTTTCTGTGAAGACAAGTCCACTGGGTCATGAAATGAAACATTTGTTAGTGCTGGTGGCTCCTTTTGCATTTGTGTGTGTGTGTGTGTGTGTGTGTGTGTGTGTGTGTGTGTGTGTGTGTGTGTTTGCTTTCAGTAGAATATTACTTTGTATCCCTGCCTGGCCTTGAGTTTTTTATGTAGATCATGCTACCTTTGAACTCCCAGAGGTTTGTCTGCCTCTTTCTCCAAGTGCTGAAATCATAGGAGTGAGCCACCATAACCAGTTTGAAATGTTTGATTAAAGGAACATTTATGATTGGTTATATTCTCTCTATGTAAGGTTCTTAAAATAAAAGTTCATATTGTATGAATCATGAACTAAAATTCAAACACTCAAAAACTATTGTACTGATGTTTAACAATCTTCAAACACTCTAAATATGAAGCTAATTGGAACATTCTTTGTGTTTTCTAACAGAAAAATAAAGTAGAAATTTTCTTTTTTTAATAATTTATTTTTTATTTCTTCAAGTTACATCTCAATCACAATCCCCTCCCTACTCCCCCCTCCAGTCCCACCCTTCCACCCTCCTCCCCCTCAACCCCCCCATCCTCTTCCCTTCTTTTTTTTTTTTTTTTTTTAGTTTAAGGTATTTATTTTCCCCCCCAACAGCTCTCCCTTTCAGTCCAAATAATGGTTCTTTTTCTTATAACTATAAATACAATACAAAACAAAAGAAATAAATAGGCCACAATTATAAGAGTTATATGGCTTAGCATACATTCCCAATGTCCAGTCCATATGTATTTGGCACCTGACTTTAACATTCTACTATCTAACCATCTCCATGTGTTTAAAGTTCTATATCTAACTCAGCTTTCATACTAACTTGCCTCATAATTTTAAAAATATCTTCTTAGATCCAGAACACCCTCTTGATTCCTAAACAACTCAAAATTTAGCCTTTAGCTCCTGTAATGTATTCAAATCATTCTTACATAAGAGAAATGTTTGTCTCAGAGTTGCCTGTGAAACTTCCCACTCTTTTTTTCTTACATGATGTCTTGAAATGGAGTTTCATGGAAAAGAGGAATGTGGTTCTCTCCTATAGTGGTTGGCTGAAGGGGGAAGAGGAAAGTTGGGATCTTAAAATATATAGTTTGGGAAATTCAGTTCTTATTAGACAATCCATTCTGTCAGCATATTTATCTCACCTTTCTCTTGGTTTCTCATCACATAGAATTATGAGAATACGTACTTATGTTCTTTAGAAATTATCCCAGTTTTTGATAATACGTAATGCACCTAAAAACAAATGTAGCTCTTCTGTGTTTTTTAAATATATTTTATTCTTCTGTACACAAAAAAACTCAATGGTCAAATCATGTATATGAACTCTATATATAAACTCTATAGGAACTTAAAGATATGGGTGAAATACAACTATATCACAATAACCACATAGATAAACTCAATATCTATGTCTATTATCTAATAAAAGTTATATGTTCATATGTGTGTATATACATGTGTTTATGTATGTGTTGTGTGTAGGCATGAGTAAATGTACATGATAGCTAGTATTTGGCATACAAAGTATAGTTTATGAGATTCTAATATATATATTATATATAATACATATGTAATATATATTGCACACATACATATAATATATAATATATAATATATAATATATATATATATGTTTTTTTTATTTCCTCAGAAGGGGCCATAATATGAGAGCCATTCTCAAGTCTTTCTAGCTCTTTCTCAACTCTTGCTATTTCATTTAACTTAGTTGTTCTGGCCTAAACTCCTTTCAAAGCTGATTGACTCATACTGGCTTCATACTTTGTTTCTCTTGGCTTCTGACTGAATTGCTTCTCCTGGACCCAAACTAATTCTGGCAATACAATTTAATCATCTGGCTCCTCTCACTCACTGGGGTGTTTTGTCTTCACCTGTACCTAGCTCATTCTCTCTGCAACCTGTCTCTATAAAACTGTCCCAATAATCACCTCTTGGTAAACCCCCTTTTTCTCCCTCTACTGTTCTATAGTAACCTCTCTTTCCTGTTCTGTTCTCATGTGAACTAGGCATATCCTATCTCTGGCTTATTCTGTCGTATCTTTCTCTGACTCATCACTTTGCCTGTCCCACAATTAGATGCCACTTTCAAACATGGCTACTTCCTTTCATAACATGACCTTACATACATTGCTTGGAATTAAAGATATGTACTAAGGGAGAGTCTGTATTTCAGTCAGTTCACAGTGTAATCCAGAGAATGTTTGCATTCCAGATAGATCATGTAGACTTAGAAGGGTTTTGGATGTGATCTCTTGACTGAGTAATCATGTTGATGGATGAAATTTCATGTTTATATGTATATAAAAACTTAAACCATAAAATGTATTTATATTTAATTGTGTGTGTGTGTGTGTGTGTGTGTGTGTGTGTGTGTGTGTGTATGTGGGCCCAGGGGATCAAGCTAAGGTTGTCAGGCTTGTTTGCAAGTGGCTTTGCTATTGATTCATCTTCTGAACTAGGAAATTAACTTTGAAATTTTGGTTTATTTTTGAAATTGTGAAGGAACAATGTTTCTGTTTATCATATGTACCTTGTCTATAATTTTTGAGAAGCAAATTAACTATTAACTGTATGGAAAATAAGTTCTGATGATCAATAGTACAAAACAGAAAATAACACTTTCATTTCTAAACGATTTGACAACTTTTATTTTGAGTATATTAACTTTATATACTTCACTTGCCTCATTTTGAGACACTGCAACAATAAGAGAACTATTTCAAGATTCCTATCAATCTAATGTTCCCTTAATAATTGAGAGCTCTTCCCACAACCTCAACCTATGCTAGTAGCAGTGAACCAATATAATATTTTACTTTTTCAACTTTTCACATATAAATACTTTTTGTTGGAAAAAATTTGTAATGCAAAGGAAACTGTCATTCGAACAAAATGGCAACCTAAAGACTGGGAAAAGATCTTTATCAAACCCACATCTGACAGAAGGATAGTATCCATAATTTATAAAGAACTAAAGAAATTAAATACCAAAAACCCAAATAATCCAATCAAAAAATGGGGAATATAGCTAAACAGAAAATTCACAAAGGAGGAATCTCTAATGGCCAAGAGACACTTGAAGAAATACTCAACATCCTTAATCATCAGAGAAATGCAACTCAAGATGACTCTGAGATTCCATATCACAGCTGTCAGAATGGTTAATATCAAAAACTCAAATGATAGCACATGCTGGTGAGGTCACTGAGAATGAGGTCCTCCATTGTTAGTGGTAGTACAAACCTGTACAACCACTATGAAAATTGGTCTGCCCATATCTTAGAAAACTTTGAAGAGCTCTACCTCAAGTCCCAGCCCATACCAATTTTAGGTATACATCCAAACGATTTCTCCCCAAACCACAAGGACATCTCCTCATCTATGTTCAAAGAAGCTTTCTTTGTAATAGCTAGAAACTGGAAATAACCCAGATGTCCCTCGACTGAAGAATGGATTAAAAATCTGTGGTACATGTACACAATGGAATATTACTCAGCTATCAGAAACAAACAAAAAAAATCGTGCAATTTGCAGTCAAATTGATGGAACTATAAAAGTTCATTCTGAGTGAGCTCATCCAAACTCAGAAGATGCACATGACATCTATTTCCTTATAATTGGATTTTAGCTATGTAGTACAGGATATGTATCCTACAACCAACACACCAAAAGAAACAGGAACACAGACCTTGTAACTTGTTAGTGGGACACTTCATTATAATGGAGTTGCCATATAGGCCTCCAGTGCAAGAGGAAGCTCTTAGCCCTAATATGACTCTTGAACTGAAGGGGACTGATATGTAGGGGCAACCCACTCTGGAGGAGTAGGATAGGTGGGAGAGCAGGTAGATGGTGGGAGGGTGGGATCAGGAGGGGTGGAGAGAGGTGAATATGAAGGAGCTGTAACTTGAAGTAATAAACACAAAAAATTTATGCTTTTTAACTTTTAATAAGTAAATGCCACATTTACATAATTTCCCCTTCCTTCTTCCACTTCCTAGAGTGTTCTTTCCCTAACTCTTCAAATTTCTAATCTCTCTTTATTACATATGTATATAAATATGTATGCATAAATTATTGGGATTGGAAAACCTATCAGAGCTTCCCTGCAGCAAACGGATTCTCCCACTCTCATCAGTTATTAATAGTCTGTATCTCTTCATCTAGGAGTCATGTCCCTGTGTTATTTCTCAGTCCTTGTTGGCATGTTACTTGACACTGCCATTTTTTTGAGGTCTTACTAGGCAACCCATGAAATCTCTTTATTACCATTCATTTTGAATGTAATGCTTTATTAGTTTTTTGACAATTTTATATTGCACAAAGTGTATTTTGGTTATATTTACCCAACTCTTCCCTTTGCCTGTCCCTAGATCTACCCTTCTCCCCTCTGCCATCACAACCTTATAACACCTCTATCTTATAATCCACTGAGTATAATTTTATGGCCCATATACTCATGGGTTTGGGGACATCCACAGCTACATGTTTAACTACAACGGGACATGGTTTTAAAGAGAAGTCACACTGTTCACTAACAGAATCTGTCAACTGTTAACTGTTCCTTGGTAAGAATTGGGCGGTGAGCCCCTGCCTCTCGTGCCTATATCTCACTCGGATTTTATGTCTACTGCACAAGAGAAAACAGTTACTATATTTCATTATGTTAACAATTTTTAGCTAGTTTTCACTTTTTGCTCTATATAATGTTGTGTAGATGTGTTATGATTATGTACTTCTCAGATTTAAAGGAGCATATTATTTGATATGAGGAATGATAAAGGAAGCTTTAATTACACAATTACCTCCTTCTAAGATGTACTAGCTATGTTACTTGAGGTGGAGAGTATCATCAAGACATTGCTTTAAATAATTCCAGCCAGATAATTAGTTTTTAGACTTTCAGTTGAAATTGCAAAGTAGAAAATGCAATTTATTTTAATAACTTAAAATAACTATAGATCTTGATCTAATTCACATGCAGAAATATTTTTCCTTATAGCATGTTAGTAGTTGGACTTATCAAAAATACGTGCTGTTTATTATATTTGTGTCCTTTTTCTTTAACATATTTTTTTATTTTCATGATAAATGATAATTCAGAAATAAGTACTACCCCATAAATATTATATTTCTAGAATTCAACACTCATGAATCTGGGCTAAAGAAAAGTATAGCTGATCTTTTAGGTAGATTGTAATTATCTTCTAATATCAAGTTTATCAGGGAGTCTTATTACAATTGATGCTGAATAATGACCCACATATTTCCACCACTAGTATTTGGCATGTCTTACAGAATCTCTAAATATTTACATTGCATTGACAAGGACATAGTTTAATTTTTCTCATCTGTACACAAGTCTTCCTTTAACTTTTGCAAAATTAGCTCAATACTTTCTTCATGAACTGAAATACCAAATACACTCATAAAGCATTGTGAATAGAATGTTTTATTCATTAACTTATCATTTTATTTTATTTTTATTTTTTGTTTTATTTTTTACTTTTTAAAAAAAATTATTTATTTATTGCTTCAGGTTACATCTTCATAATACTGCCCTCTTTCCACCACTCCTAGTCCTGCCCTCCACCCCCTACCCCCTAACCATTCCATCCCACTCCTCTGGTGTGGAGTGTCTCTACATAACAGTCTCCTGCCCCAGTTCAGCAGACATATGAGGGCCAAGAGCCTCCTCATACACTGGGGACCTCCAAGGCAATAACACTAGGGAAAAGTGTCTCATTGACAGGAAGAAAAAGTCTATGTTCCTGTTCCCTTTGGTGCATTGGTTGTAGTATAGATATCCTGTACTATATAGCTAAAATCCGACTATAAGTGAATAGATGCCATGTGCATCCTTCTGAGTCTGTGTTAGCTCACTCAGAATGAGCTTTTCTAGTTCCATCCATTTGGCTACAAAATGCATAATTTCCTTGTTTCAGATAGCTGAGTAGTATTCCATTGTGTAGATATACCACATTTTTTAATCCATTCTTTGGTTGAAGGACACCTGACCTTCAGCAAGGTGGCTGGATACAAAATTAATTCAAAAAAATCAGAAGCCCTTCTTTATACAACAAATAAATGGGCTGAGAAAGAAATCAGGGAAACAACGCCCTTCATAACAGTCACAAACAATATAAAATACCTGGGAGTAACTCTAACCAAGCAAGTTAAGGACCTGTACAAGAACTTCATGCCCTTGAAGAAAGAAATTGAAGAAGTCATAAGAAGATGGAAAGATCTCCCATGCTCATGGATAGGTAGGATCAACATAATAAAAATGGCCATCCTACCAAAAGCAATATACATATTCAATGCAATTCCTATCACAATACCAACACAATTCTTTATAGACCTGAAAAAAGCTATGCTCTTTCAGGTTCATATGGAACAACAAAAAACCCAGAATAGCTAATTCAATCCTGCACAATAAAAAAACATCTGGAGGTATCACCATCCCAGATTTCAAGCTGTACTTCAGAGCAATAGTAATAAAAACAGCATGGTACTGGTATAGAAACAGACCAGTGAGTATATCAATGGAATCAAATTGAAGACCCAGAAATGAACCCACACACCTATGGTGACCTAATTTTTGACAAAGAAGCCAAAACCACACAATGGAAAAAGGACAGCCTCTTCAACAAATGGTGCTGGTCCAACTGGATGTACACATGTTAAAGAACGAAATTAGACCCATACTTATCACCTTGTATGAAACTTAAGTCCAAGTGGATTAAAGATCTTAACATAAGGCCAGGTACACTAAATCTACTAGAGGAGAAAGTTGGAAAAACCCTCGAATTCATTGGCACACGTGACAACTTCCTGAACAGAACACCAGCAGCTCAGGACCTAAGACCAACAATCAACAAATGGGACGTCATGAAACTGAGAAGCTTCTGTAAGGCAAAAGACACTGTCATTCGAACAAAATGACTGCCTACAGATTGGGAAAAAAATCTTCACCAACCCCACATATGACAGAGGGCTAATATCCAAAATTTACAAAGAGCTCAAGAAATTAAACTTATCTTTTTAAATGTAGTTCCTTGTTCTACAAAGCAAGTTGTTGTGTGGCTATTTCCTCTCTTGGAACAGTCAATGCTGTAGGGAAGTTCTTTAAAGCAAAGAGGTAAACAACTCAAAATAGCTTCCTAGAGTCCCTAAAAATTAAATAGATTCTCTAGGAGCTTTCCTCTTAGAGCGAACAAAAAAAGTTGTAAAAACAAAACAAAACAAAACAAAAACAAAACAAAAAAAAACTCTCAGAAAAGCCAAGCTACAAAGAAGACTCTCAGAGAAGAAAAACTGCAGACTCTGAGACCAGACAAGCTGTCTAGAAGAAGCAGAAAACAGTCAAGCTGTCTGGAAGAGGTTTACAACTGTCACGTGGAAAGGAAATCCTTCAATTTGTTGATTTGTCTGTTGTTGGTATGGTGCAAGGTTTGGGAAGGTCAAATTCTGATTTCAATAGTGAGATCTGGTTACCTCCCCTGCTGAGGCATTCTCTGATTGATTTAATAAATGCTGAGGCCTGAGATTGGGCAAAGACAGAGGTCAGTGGACCTAGGTGTACTAGCTTCTGAAGCAGAGAGGTTGATGGGTAAGAGAAGCCCTCCAGGAGAAGAAACAAAGAGCAGGAAGGAATGCCTGGATTAGAGAAAAGAACCTCATTCCATGTGACCAGGAACATTGGCATAGCATGAAGAAAAACAGCCCAGGGGACATATGTATATTATACAGGGCTTTATTCAGAAATAGAATTAAGAGCTAGTGTAGATGGGTCAAGATTGCTCAATTCAGGCCAAGGGTTGTTAAAATCCATGTGGTATCTGTGTCTTCATTATGATGGCTGGTTAAGGATTAACTGCTCTCAACCAATTAACAATCATATCAATACTGTTAAATAATTTAATTAATTATTTCTATAGTATAATCCAGGTTTCTCCATTTTTGTAAACTGTACTCCCTGCTAGGGTGGGCCTTCATGATGCAGTTGTGTTTAAGTCATTTTGGTTCCTGTAGGTAAGCCCTTATTCAAAGACCTATAAATTACTCCAATAAAACTCATTGATTCACCAAGTTGGACTTTGTTGGTGTCTATAACTTGGTCTATTATGGGCTCCCTATATTTGGTAAGTAGATGTACATGTTGCATGTGCCAGGATTGTTTTGTCACACAACATAAGCTAATGAGACATGATGTTATTTATATTTATGCTGAAAGATACACATAGAATTTATGTGATGTACATGGCAGCAGATAACTTACCATTGGAAAATAAACTTGTTATTATCCATGTAAAAGACAAGTTTTATTTACAGCGCATTGGAAGTACTTTCTATTATTTAGCTGATACCAAAATCAAAACAGTGATAACCTCCCATCCTTTTTACTCCCTTTTCATTAAATTTTATTCCTTTCTTTTTTCTTCCTGAGCAATTCAATCCTAAAGCCATCATAAGGGGAGGATGTGTTTCTGTTTCAGAAGCTGGGCATGGAAGATATAATGTCTCAGAATAAGGAGTCAGAATTAAATCAGGACGACATCAGCTTAGGTCAGTTTGTCAGAGAATGTGACGATGTAGATAAAACAGGCTTATATCCCAAATGTAGTGAGGAGGGAATCCAAATGAGGCAGTATCCTGGTGTAGATATAACATACCTTGAGTAGAATAATACAGTATCTTGTGGGTACTAGGTTGGCCATGGGTAAATATAATTCACTATGTGATAGATCAAGTAAGAAATAGTATATAAAGCCGGGTGGTGGTGGAGCACGCCTTTAATCCCAGCACTTGGGAGGCAGAGGCAGGTGGATCTTTGCGAGTTCGAGGCCAGCCTTGTCTACCAAGTGAGTCCAGGACAGCCAGAGCTACACAGAGAAACCCTGTCTCGAAAAACCAAACCAAAACAACAACAACAAAAAAGAAATGGTATATAAAATGAGAGATATTGGTATACAGTTCTAAGAGAAAGTTACCACAATATGGAAATGGACATTAGACCACAGCTTGGATTTCAGCACTACTGGAATTATTGTTGTGAAGACAAAGTTTAAAATTATTCATAAATATTAAGAAAAATATAGGTGTAAACACTTTTCCATGCATGTTACCTGTCCACTAGCAGAAAATATAATAATAGCTTAATACAATGGTAATATTGTATAGTTTATTGTTTAATTATAGAGCCCACTAAAGGGGAAAATGAATAATTAGAAAAATGGCCAATTCTATAGACAGAATAGGCAAAAATAAGGTTAATTTGGTAATGTTTTAAAATTTATTATTATGTTTCTTTTCTTAAATTTTAAAAAATTTGTGCATTTTTAAATTCAAGTTACATCTCAATCACAGCCCCCTCCTTCCTCCCTTTCCAGTCCCTCTCTCCTGTCTTCTACCCCCTCCCTCCTATCCTACTCCTCTGGTGTGCGGCACCCCACATATCAGCCTTCTCAATTCATCAGTCACTTGAGAGCTGAGATCTTCCTCTTGCTTTGAGGCCCAATATAGCATCTCAATTAATGTAAAGTGTCCCACTAACAGGTAATAAAGTCCATGACTGAGACTGCCCCACCCCTATTTTTAAGGGATCTGTATGAGGACCAAGATGCTTATCATCTATATTTGTATATGGTGATCTAGGTAAAATCTCAGCTTTTTTTTTATTATTATTTTGGTTAGTGTTTCAGTCTCTATAAGTCTCTTGGGGCCTAGGTTATTTGGTTCTGTTGGTCTTCATGTGTTTATCTTGAAGGCTCCATGTTTCTCTGTTCTTCCTCCCTCTCTTATATATGGCTCCCAGAGCTCCACCTAATGTTAGACTGTGTGACTCAGAATCTGTTTTGATCTGCTGCTGGGTAGAATTTCTCATAGGATAGTTAAGCTAGGTTCCTGTTCCTTTGGGTCTGTGGGTTGTAGTATTGTTATCCTGTACTATATGGCTAACATCCAGTTTTAAGTTAATACATTCCACGTGCATCTTTCTGGGTCTGGGTAGCTCACTCAGGATAAGCTTTTCTAGTTCCATCCATTTGGCAGCAAATTGCATGATTTCCTTTTTCTGATAATTGAGTAGTATTTCATTGTGTAAATGTACCAACACATTTTTTTTTAAATCTATTCTTCAGTTGAAGGGCATCTGGGTTGTTTCTAGTTTCTAACTCTTATGAATAAAGCTTCTATGAACATTGTTGAGCTGATGCCCTTGTGGTTTAGTGAAGAATCTTTTGGATATATGCCCAGGAGTGGTATGACTGGGTCTTGAGGTTGAACTATTCCAATTTTTCTAAGATATTGCCAGACTGATTTCCATAGTGATTGTACCAACATACCCAAACTACACTAAGATCCAGAAAAGAAAGAAAATTTCAGACCAATTTCCCTCATGAACGGAGATGCAAAAATACTCAATAAAATGTTTGCAAACCAAATCCAAGAACAAATCAAAAGTATCATACACCATGATCAAGTAGGCTTCATCCCAGGGATGGAGGGGTGGTTCAATATATGAAAATCCACCAATGTAATCCACCATATAAAAAGAAGAAAGAAAGAAAAAAACTTAACAACAACAACAACAAAAAAAAAAACACTTGATCATCTCACTAGATACTGAAAAAGCATTTGACAAAACCCAACAACCCTTCATGCTAAAAGTCTTGGAGAGATTTCCATACAAGGACCATACCTAAAAATAATAAAGGCAATATACAGCAAGCCAGTAGCCAACCAGAGAGAAATTTAAAGCATTTTCCCTAAAATCAGGGCCTGGGCAAGGATGTCCACTATTTCCATACCTCTTCAACATAGTACATGAAGTTCTAACCAGAGCAATAAGACAACTAAAGAACAAGGGGATACAAATTAGAAAGGAAGAGGTCAAAGTGTCCCTATATGCAGATGATATGATAGTACACATAAGTGACCCCAAAAATTCCACCAGAGAATTCCTACAGCTGATAAATGCCTTCAGCAAGGTGGCTGGACACAAAATTAATTCTGAAAAAAAAAATCAGTAGCCATCTTTTACATAAAACATAAAATTTATTATTATTATTATTATTATTATTATTATTATTATACTATTGAGTATTTTCAGGTGCATAACTTAGCAAAGACTCAAATTCAAGTGAAAAGTTTCAGGAGTCAATTCTCTCCTGCTACAGTGGTGTCAGAATATTAAGTTCAGGTTGCCTGTCTTGCATAACAAATGGTTTCACCAGCTTTAACATCGTACTAACACCAGCCTGAGGAAATGTTTTGATGAGAAAACAATGGAGCTATGTTAAAAAGACATTCAAAAAGGCATACATTTCTCTCCTTGGGAATACTTGAAAACCAAGTAAATGTCTTACAGTAATTTTTTTTTAATAATTTATTTTTTATTTCTTCAAGTTACATCTCAATCACAATCCCCTCCCTACCATTGAATAAAATATGAACCTATGAATCTATAGATTAACATAAATAAAAAAACTGAAATTTGATATTGATTGGATATTTCTAGTGGTAGAAATAGTTGTAAAGAATGTATTAGAGATTTTAAAAGAAGGGAGAAGGTGTATATATTTTGGTGAATGAAAGAAAGCATATTTAAACTTAATTGTAAAATATGGCAGAATGTTACAATGCAATATTAATAGTAACAATTATGGACTACTGGAATTAACATCTTATATTGTGTATCATTTTAGTTATCAATGTGATGGGCTGTTACAGTTGTCCTTTCTGAATAAAATGAGGCCTGAGTGTTGAAACACCACTTATGGTTTGCTCATTTCACTACACTTTGCCCAAGCTGGGTAGGTCTTTATGTCAGAAGCATCATTTGTAGCTCTAACCTGCTATTTGTGCAATATTTGTTGAATACACACCTCCTGAGAGGTTATCTATTAATAAATTCCTTTCTTTAAAAGTTTCATTTAATGTTGAGTGTCCAGATAGGCCTGGCTAGACAAACAATGTCTCTGTTGTTGTCTCTGTAAGAGCACTTACATATGAGATTGTCTTCAAACAGTTCCTGATCAGACTCCCAACAACTGCACCTGGAAATTGTACTGTGAATCATAATGGTTTTTATTGTGTTTTTTCTCTATGAACAACAGTACAAATGTTACTTTTGCTGATAAGAATAGTTTATATGTTTCTACTGCTTAATATTTGGGGAAAAGACTCATGCTATATAGACTAAAGAAATGCTCTGAAATCTCAAAAACGTACTCTCCCATGCAGAACATGACAAGGTGGACAGAAACTACCTGTTTTGATATTCTGATATTGTACATTATTATAACATTTTCTAACATTTTGTGCTAAATAAAATTTTACTCTTTTATAAATGAAATGTGGGAATTATTTTTATTATATATTGGTGTGTGACCCAGATTTATGTTGTGTTCATTTGTAATTTGAATGAAGTAACTAAATGCCTAGAAAAGAAGCATTTATTCAAAATGAAAAATGTAATTGTAGGTCTGGGGAAATTTATCTAAATAATAACTATAGAAAGAATTTCCTGATGATTAAACTGACAGAATTTTTGTCACATTGAGATTATATCTTTTGTGATTTTTGTTCTAATGAATAGCAAGTATAAAATTCATGAGCAGGTAAAGCAATATTTAGGTTGTGGTGATGACAGTATTGTGTTTATGACATATTCACAACCAAGAAACCAGATGGATGGCTAAAGCTGGTTGATTCTGAGAAAATTCACATTAACACAGGTATGATTTTGTTGTCTTTGTATTAAAAGACCAAATTGCTGTTTTCATATAAATATGCTAGTGAAGTATATACAGTCTACTTAGAAATGAAGTTTAGTCTGAATAAATGAAGCTTATGTTTAGAGTAGTTTAGTACCTTTAAGTTTGCCAAATTAAAAAAAAAATCAAGCTATGTTACTCAGGTATTCCATTATAAAATTAAAATTAAAATATACCTATAACCATTTCTCCAATATTTCTATTTATACTAAATTTATTCCTCACTTTCTATTTTCTTGAATTCTCACTTAATTTTTATGGTTTTTATATGACCATTTTTATATATTCATTGATTATCCCTCTTGATATAAAAACTAATAACAAGGAAAATATACTTTATACTTAAATGTGAATAAGGAAACATTTGATTGAACATTTTTTCATCTTAAGAAGAGGACTTAAGTGTCTTTAATATCTCAACTATAACATTCTAATATAGTTCATCCACAGAATGTATATTCATATAAAATATATGAGTAATGCATAAAACAGGAAATGAAATTAGTATCATGAAAGACAAAGCATGTTTATTTCTTTTCCCAATAGAGAAACATCAATTGTCCACAGCCAAGGAACAGAAAAATTAAATGTTCATGCCTATAATCTCAGTCCTTTGGAGGTATACCCAAGAGAATTGCCATTGGAACAAGACTAGCATTGATTATACACATATAAAGGTCAAATAAAATATATACTAAATATTTAAACATAAAACTGTGAAATTGTTAGAAGAAAATGTAAAAAATCATGATATTAGTTTGTGGAATACTATTTTGAATACAATTCCAGATACAAGAAATAAAAGGAAAAATAAACAAATGTAATTGCATCCCAGTAGTTCCTTATGTACAGCAAAAGAAGTGTTTCATAGTCAAGAGATGACATATAAAAGACAGAGATTTGAGCCGGGCGGTGGTGGCACACGCCTTTAATCCCAGCACTTGGGAGGCAGAGGCAGGCGGATCACTGTGAGTTCGAGGCCAGCCTGGTCTACAAAGTGAGTCCAGGACAGCCAAGGAAACACAGAGAAACCCTGTCTCGAAAAACCAAAAAAAAAAAAAAAAGACAGAGATTTGCAAAGTACACACTCAGCAAGGTGTTAACATTAACACTGAAAATATGTAGCTATATCAGTTATTTTCTAGATACTGTGGCCAAATACTTGACCAGAAACAACCTAAGGGAGGTAAGATCTGCCTTGGCTTACAGTCTTCTCAATTATGGTGGAGAAATGGAGATTGCAGTGGCTTAGTTCTGTAGAGTTTCTATTCATATCTCCACTTAGTTTTGTCACACAGTAAGGCTGACTGAATCTTGTTCTTTTAGATATTTGCCATATAGCACATCAGCATAAGTCAACAGCACAAAGAAATGCAAGTGATTCATGAATCAGGGTTCATAGATTAAGTACAAGAACACAAGTCTGAGTTCCATTTGTGTCTTTGAGATTATCAGTCAGTTCCTAAAAGTGGAATTGAATACATTGCACAAACGCATTAAATTATGAGGATTATTACAAATCATCACACAGATTTCCAAGGCCTAAAGTGGACTAATACGGACTAATTCTGCTACCTGTGTCCTGTGGTCCTCACAATTAGGAGGCCATACTCATGCAAAGCTCAGTACTTGACTATGTTACATATAGAAATCTCAGAGTAAAACAGTATAGAGTAATGTTTGAAGGTTGTCAGGAAGGATAAAGGTGGACTTTAAATTTTGCACAAGAGACAATTCAAAGAGAAACAGATACTTTTAGATGTTAGATGTCATATATTTTTTCTGGGGTTTTGAAACTCATGTTTCTCAAAAGAGTTAATGTACAACTATGTTGCAAAACTATAAGAAGCATAAATTCTTAGAGAAACACTATTTGTGGCTGTACTGATGTCTCACATCTTAGCACTTATTTTTGTAAATGGGAATATAAACTGACTGTACCTGTGAATTTGTGTTTTCCCATTTGATAAAAGCTGGAGTCATATAGGAATAGAGCACCTCAATTGAGATTTGCCTGTAGGCAACATTTTGGAGTACTTTCTTAATTAATGGTTGACATTAGAAGGCGCAGCACACTGTGGGTGGTGCCATGCCTGGGCATGTGTTTTTAGGTTATACTAAAAAGAAACCAAATAAACTAATTAAAAAATTGGGAAACAGAGCTAAACCAAGAATTAACAATGGAGGAATCTCTAATGACAGTGAGATATTTGAAGAAATGCTCAACATCCTTACACCAGAGAAATTCAACTCAAGATGACTCTGAGATTCCATATCACACCTATTAGAATGGCTAAGAGCAAAAACTCAAATGACAGCACATGCTGGCGAGGGTGTGGAGAAAGGGGAACCCTCCTCCATTGCTGGTGGGAGTGCAAACTTGAAAAATCACTATAGAAATCAGTCTGGTGATATCTTAGAAAACTTGGAATAGCTCTAACTGAAAACCCAGTCTTACCACTTCTGGGTATCCACCCAAATGATTCCTCACCAAACCACAAGGACATAGCTTCATCTGTGTTCATAGCAGCCTTAATTGTAATAGCTAGAAACTGGAAACAACCCAGATATCCATCAACTGATGAATGGATAAAAAAATATATATATAGTACATTTACACAATGGAATATTACTCAGCTATCAGAATCAACAAAATCATGCAATTCGCAGCCAAATGGATGGAACTAGAAAAGCTCATCCTGACTGAGCTAACCCAAATTCAGAAAGATGCACATGGCATCTATTCACTTATAATTGGATTTTAGCCATAGAATACAGGATAGCTACCTACAACCAACACACCAAAAAGATCAGGAGCATAGACTTTGTTACCTATCAATGGGACAATTTGCCCTAGGGGTTCTACCATGTAGGCCCCCAGTGCAAGAGGAAGCTCTTAGCCTTCATATGACTGCTGAACTGAGAGGGGCTGATTTGTAGGGATACTCCACTTCAGAGGACTGGGATGAGTGGGAGATGGAGGAGATGGTAGGAGGGTGGAACCGGGAGGGGTGGAAATAGGGCACTGTGATGGAGATCTAACTTGATGTAATACAAAAACATTCTAATAAAAAAAATCTTGAGGTTATTTGGAACTTTTCCCTGCTCAGTAAATCCAATAAAATATTTAAAGACAAAAGAAAGAAAGAAAGAAAGAAAGAAAGGAAGAAAGAAAGAAAGAAAGAAAGAAAAAAGAAAGAAAGAGAGAGAAGGAAGGAAGAAAAGAGAGAAAGAGAGAAAGAAAGAAAGAAAGAAAGAAAGAAAGAAAGAAAGAAAGAAAGAAAGAGAAAGAAAGAAAGAAAGAATAGAAGTGAAAACAAAACAAGCTGAACAAAGAAGAACAAGCCCGGTAAGCAGGGTCCTTGGTGGCTCTGTTACAGTTCTTGTATTGAGGTTCCTTCCAGAATTTAGTTCTTTCCTTGAGATTCCTTCCACATTTTATTTCCAGTCTTGGATTTCCTAAATATTGGGTTGTGGTTACAACATTTAGGCATGGCAAGAGAAAGGCAACTAAGAGAATGGGTTTAAACTCCTTGTTTTAATTTGAGAAAAAAGGATTGTCACAAACATACTGTCACTCTGTAAGCATAGTTCATTGATAACTTTTAGTATCCTAGAATGAGATATAGGAAAATAGTTACTATCTCTTACAAATAATACTTATTTTGTCAGTTGTCTTGAAAGTTTAGATTCTCAGGTACCAAGAAAGGACAAGATTAGGGGTAAGGAGTTTTTTCTTTTCACTGTCCACATACTCTTTCTGCCCCATTTTGCTCTGGTGTGACTGCTAGAATGTTGAGAAATAAATTTTCTAGTTAGTTACCATCATATACAAAGCCAATTTGAATTTTTTAGTTTAATATTACATCAGATTGGTTTAATTTTGATACTACTATTGAATTTCATTGTAAAATACTGAATATACATTTTTGGTATTTAAAATATTTTATCGTTTTATTCCTTTAGCAAAAATTTAGGAAATTTTTTATTTTTAAAAATTTTAACCTATTTTCTCTTTTTGGCAATTTTCCTCTAAATTTATTTATCTAGTTAATTCTATCTAAATAAAAATATCATATTCTAAAAATAACCTTATATATATCTTAAAAGGAATGTATAGTTTCTCTAATATCTCTGAATAGTACATCAAATGACCATCTGATTAACAATCAGGACCTTTTATAGAATTGAAATTAAATAATCCCATGAAGATGAGTATCTATAATATCCTTAAAATAATATAAAGTAGCTATTATTGACATTCCTTCTTATTGTCAGTCTAGGAAACTTCCTGATGCCTAAATTATACTGATTGTCAGTTTGACAGGAACTAGGCTCACCTAGCACATAAGCCAGGATGGGCCTGTGATGATGATCTAGATACATTCATCATCCCTTGAGGAATGTCTGTGAGAGTTTATCTAGATTAGGTTAATTCCAATGGGAGGATGCACCCTAAAGGTGATGGAACTGTTCCTTGAGCTGAAGTGTAGAATGGCAAAAAAAAAAAAAAAAAAATGTACATTCAGCTAAGCATTTGCAGTGTTCACACTGATGTGGCTGCAATGTGACCTGCTGCTCTTTCTCCTTCTACCATGACTTCTCTGTCAGGAATGACTATACCCTTGACATATGGGCCAAAATAAACTCTTTGTTTTTTAAATCACTTTGCTCAGGGTATTTTGTCATAGTAACCACACAAATAACAAGTACATGTTTAGTTATATTTAATATTTTCAAATAATTTTTAGTGGGGATAGCTACTGATAGTACAGATATTATTTGGGTCTTTCAGTAATTTCGTATCTCAATCATCCTAATTTGTTTTGAGTAATTATATCACATGGATATAATTTGAATGAGTACTATTTTAAAGCAATGATACTGACTGCAATAATTATTGTTTGAGTTAATTTTGATGGTAACTATAAACATCAGCCAAGGCATACTATAGTGTATAGCATTCAGACCTAATTTAACTTAGGAAAAAAAAATCAATATTTGAAGCATATAATTATTTTAAGAACAGAAAGAATAAAACTTCATTTGTAGGTGAGTTAAATAAACACTTTTCTTTACAACATGATTTAATTATCCAACTGTTTCTATGATTTTGTCTTATTAAGTAAGAAGAAACTCAAATATGACTACACTATCTCCCTTCAGTTGTTAAGACCAAAAAGATAGAGTATATGATGGCATTTGATGGTTATCATTAGAGAGAACCTTACAAGTAAAAAGAGTGAAACTTAGTCTCAGTCTTATTGCAGGCTCCTACAAGCTGCTTTCCCTCACTATGTTTTATGAGCCTTATCAATGTGAAGAACAGAAACAAACGTAACTATGCTGTATAGACGAAACTATACAGTTTGAATCTGCAACATAACAATTTATAGGAATTTAATAAGCATACTCAGGAGAGGAGATATACGACATACAGAATGATAATGATTATCCGGGCAAGTACAAACATAGAAGATTTTTTTATTATTTTTTAAAATCTTTTTGGGGTTTTTTTGGATTAAGGTCTATACTGAGCTATTCTTTTTTAATATTTATTTATTAATTCAAGTTACATCTCCATCACAGTGCCCTATTTCGACCAATCCTGTTCAGACCCTCCCACCCTCTCCACCCTCTCCCACCTATTTTAGTACACATCTGGGGTGGGATGTCCCTACATATCAGCTCCCCACAGTTCAACAGCATGAGGGCCAAGAGCTTCCTGTTGTACTAGGGACATACGTGGCAGCACCACTAGGGCCAAGTGTACCACTAGCAGATAACAAAGTCTATGTTATTATTCCTTTTTGTGTGTTGGTTGTAGGATAGTTATCCTGTAATACATGGCTAAAATTCAAGTAAAATCAAGAATAGATGCCATGTGCATCTTTCTGAATCTGGGTTAGCTCATTCAGGGTGAGCTTTTCTAGTTCTACCCATTTAGTTGCAAATTGCATGATTTCCTTCTTTGAGAGCTAAGTAGTAGTCCATTGTGTAAATGTACCACAGTTTTTTTTGTTGTTTGTTTTGTTTTTGCTTGTTTGCTTGTTTTTGGTTTTTTATCCATTCATCGATTGAGAAAAATCTGGGTTGTTTCCAGTTCCTAGCTATTACAAATAAGACTGCTATGAACATAGTTGAGGAGATGTCCTTGTGGTTTGGTGAGGAATTGTTTAGATGCATACCCAGAAGTGGTATGGTTGGGTCTTGAGGTAGAGCTCTTCCAAATTTTCTAAGATATGGCCAGACTGATTTCCATAGTGGTTTTACAAGTTTGCATTCCCACCAGCAATGGAGGAGTGTTCCCCTTTTCCACAGCCTCTCCAGCATGTGCTGTCATTTGAGTTTTTGATCTTAGCCATTCTGAAAGGTGTGAGATGGAATTTCAGAGTCATTTGAATTGCATTTCTCTGATGACTAAGGATGTTGAGCATTTCTTCAAGTGTCTCTTGGCCATTAGAGATTCTTCTTTTGTGAATTCTCAGTTTAGTTGTATACCCCAGTTTTTTATTGTTGAGCTTCACAAAATTCAAACCTTCTCTCCCTCTTAAAAACTCCCAAAGACACCAGTTTGTGATGGCTTGTCTATTTCTAGGCATGAAGCCAAATGTTATTTCATTGAAGGACACTGAGTTTCCCTCATCAAATAGCAATGACATGACAATGGCTCTTTGACTAGTAGTAGGACACAGAACCTTTATCTTTTTGCTTGTATTTTTTCTGGCTTGAGCTGGAATGGGTCTTGTGTATGTTGTCACTGTCTTTCTGAGTGCTATGTGCATCTTCCCTTTGGAAAACATTGTTTCCTTGAAGTCATCCACCACCTTTGGCTCTCAAACTCTTTCTTCTTCTTCTGGGTAGATTAGATTTTTAATAACATTGTTCCAGTAAAGTCACACACAAAAAAAAAAATCATCATACAGCTATCAACTATATTAAGGTAGCCACTAAAACACTTGCCAACTCCCAAGCCCTGTACATCTCAATGTACTTCTGTATACTCAGAATACCATTTTACAAACAGAGTTTCCTTTGGGGTTTTAAACAAAGCATAAAGCATAATTTATTTCTAAGTAAATATTTATTAATACAATGTGAGCAAAAGTATAACCTAAAATGAGTTTACTCACATATGTTATAAAAGATGTTCATTTCATGATATGCTTACTTTTGCAAAAATTAGTATTTTTGCCTCTTAAAACTGTTTGCTTTTAAAATGGAGTTGATGATTTTCAATATTATACTATAATTTTGGAGTAATGAGTTATTAAAATTTATCAGATCAGTTTGATTGCTTAGGATTACCTGAGTCAAGGTAATTAGTATGCTTTCTTCAAGAATGAATAGCCTAATTAATATAAATTAATGGAAAATAATTTTAGACCCTCACATAGTTCTCAGAATCACAGTCATGAAATTAGTGATTAAAGGTCACAAGAATGATAGTTTGGAAAGCATTCACTCATGAATGAATTATGTTAGATTTTCACATATAACTGATTAATAAAATAAAAAACCTAACGTTTAAAAACTTACTTAAGCATTAGCGTTAAGGTTGTTGACATTAACTTTAATAGTAGATTATCCTACCTTTTACAAAGTCTTAAAAATATTACAAGTCTGAATTATGGAAATACATTTGTATATAATTATCAAAATATTAGATATGTAGTTTTTCTGTTTGTTTTGATGTGGATGTTATCTTGAAGTAATTGAAAATGAGCAAATAACTCATATCTAGTATTTCAGCAAGAGTGATAAGGGAGGATGCTAGTTCTAGTATTCCATGCATATGCATGTCAAAACCTTTTAGGATTATAAACAGGGTTTTTCACAGACTAGTCTTGAAAGTAATAACAATGTGAAAGGTCACTGTGTGTGCTCCTAATCAGAAGTGAAACGGTTTGTTTATTATAAGCTATAAATTTTGTGTCTGCCACTCTAGTTTTACTCATAAAATAGTAATTATAAGTTAAGCATTCATTATTCTGTCTTTCAAGTGCTACAAACATAGGCTATAAAAATGGAATGTCTCAGAATTGTTCTGTTTCTCATGAACACCTGTGTGAAGCTCTTGCTCTTATCAAGGGCTACAACAGGAGCTCTTAGGAATTTCCAGAGTGCTGTAGCAACAAGGGCCTGGGGGCCAGGATTTCAGAGTTCAGAAGGAATAAAATTAGAGAGTCAAAGTCTGAAAGCAGAGTTTGCTACTGCTGGATTTTACCTGTGTGAGCACTGGGAGGGATGGGTATATTCAAGCAGTCTAACCATGTAGCTTATAACAAGCAAAGTTCTGGTAAAGTTGTAGAGCTGCAGATATAAACAAATAGAACTGTTTTCTATCACAGTAGTTGGATTAGAAGACTTTTATAGATAGTGTATAGAAGAGATAAGCCAAGGAAAGGGAGATAAGGGAAATTAACTTATATTCAGTAGCCTTCTCAAAAAGTTTGCACAGAAATTGTACTTTTGGAAAATTTATGAGGGGACTGATATTAGTGATGATAGTCTACAAAGATATCACAGTGATAATGGAACAAAATTTGAAATTCAGAACTTTTCCAGCAACTCAGAGTCAAAATTCCTTAGATGTCACAGTTGTGATATTCATTTAAATCAGACATGCAAAGCTCAACAAACTATCACGTTAGAATCCATGAAGCTCAGTTGTTAGTAAATATAGGTGTTTTAATTCTTTATGAAAGATAAAATGATTTAAAACAGCATTTAATCCAAGTCAATGCCACTGACACAGCCAAATAACTGGACAAATCAGTCATGGATTTAAAGGATTTGTGACAAGTATGTTCAAGAGAAGAAGAAAATTGGACCTTTCAGAAAGGAATGAGATTAGTAGAACAGGCAAATAAAAACTTTGATATTGACAAGTGCAACAGGAAGAATTCAATCTACCATATAATTCTACATTGCTTCTATGAGGGAGAGATCACTATATTAGGTCTGAATCATGTAGCACTGAGTAGATGGAATGAATGGTGAAGAAATACTGAAAAGAGGTAGAAAGGTGGAATACACAAAGCAAGTAGAGAGGAAGGAGAGCAAAGTGAGAATGTAGATGAAGAATGAAAAGAAAGAGAAAAAGAAAGAAAGAAAGGAAGGAAGGAAGAAAGGAAGAAAGAAAGAAAGAAAGAAAGAAAGAAAGAAAGAAAGAAAGAAAGAGGGGCAGGAAGAGAGAAAAAAATCATGCTAAAACAACATTTGATAAGAATAAAAGGAGTCTATTATTTTTATGCTCCCTGGACCATTTCTAATATGTTTGTACTATACAAACCTTTGTATATACATATTCACAAACATAGAGCTTTGGATCTGTTCTCACTTCTTCCCACTCATTGCTTCTCTTTGTAGGTTTCTGGGTTTCATATTCTGACACTTAGCACAAGAGGTTCTTAAAATACCCATTTCTACGCTAATCTGAATGTTTATGATTTTTATTTATGAAATTTAGTGGTTTTTTTTTTAGAAGCAACTCTTTTAAAGGTGGTTTTGGTAAAATAAAAAAAAATAAAGACAAGCAGCACTGATTTAATTCACACCAGATATTAACTATTTGTTGAAGAAATTATTAAAGTACGTATGAAATACCTTAGGTGCAAGAAAAGAATTCTACTTTGAAACACTTATTTATTCCATAGAAAATACAATATCCTCTCCTAGTCCTTCTCATCATCATCCTTCTCTTCGTCTTCCTCCCTGCCCCCTCCCTCTCTTTCTCCCTCTCTGTCTTTGACTGACAGATTTTTAAAAATATTATTGGTTCTTTGTGAATTTCACATCATGTACCCAATTCCACTCATCTACCCTCCTCTGGTACCTGCCCTGAATCCTTGCAAACTTCCTCCCACAGAAATAAAATCTTGTTGTGGAAACTGCAGTGTATCACAATGTGTCACACAGTATACCCTTTGTCCACAGTTCTTTCTTTGCAAGTGTTCATTACAGTTAATTGTAGGTCTGGCTTCTGCTATTGGAACCAAAATGAGACTTTGCTCAGATATCTTGTTGTTGCCTCATGTCAACAGGAGATCCTGTAGTTTTGGATCTGTAGGACTGGCCCCTTCATACACTCCAACATCAATGGGGTAGATGTTTGAGTGGACCAATTCAAAGGCCCAGATCTAGGCCTGAGAGGTATATGAGCTGGTCAACCCACTGACTTTCTTGCTCTTGTGGCCTGGCCCAGCTCATCAGCAAACACCAAAACCAGGCTGACCTCTACCTTGCTGCCCAGGCAAGTTGCAGTGTCCGATCTCTTGAGTGTTGCAGCTGGTGAAGGATATGGCCAATTCTCTCATTCTCATGTCCGTAGGCCAGGTCTTCTTCCTGTTGTAGATGGCAGGATGAGGAGGGAAGGTGTCTCTTTTGTCCATGCAACTGACCTGACTAATAGATTTTGAAGTGGTTATTTTTACTGAACATTCCATAGAAGTTATAGAGGCTATTTTTTATATGACAGAATGAATCAATGGGATTGAATTGAGAATACTGTAATGTTTCCCACGTCTATCACTTTATACTTCGTGAATATCGCCAATCTATAGCTAATAGTATCGAGATTTTGAACAGCAGTTTAAAAGGTGACAATGTCCCATTTGGAGTCATAAGGTATTCAAAAAACTTGAAGAAAGTATGTGCGCACATGCGCACAAAGACACACACACACACACACACACACACACACACACACACATACACACTCGGTGGGGGGGATGCTCTACTTTAACTTCAGCACAGATGAGTCAGTGAACAGAAATAAACAACCTCCATCTTTCTTTCAGAAGTTTGCCCTCATACTTGACCAGCCCCACTGGGTCAAATGTGAAGCGAATCTCATGACACATCTTGGGTTTCAAACAGAGGCAATCAATAAAGTTGTAATGAAAGTTGAATGAAAGGGCACTTGGCACATCTTATATAATTGATTTTAAAACTGATTTAAAACTGTGTGTTCTGCCTTTTGAATTTTGAAAACACAAAGCCATAAACAAAAATGCTCCATTAACACTAAACATTTTAATTGGCAGTATATTTTCCTGTCATATGAAGCTGATGATTTTGTCACTGCTATGACATAGGAAAGAGTAGAAAAATTTATTATTATTTGTTCAGAGAGTAACATAGGAAAATAAATAGAGACACAGCCTCCTGTCTGGATCAAGTAACTTCTCAAGATATAAAATGGCTTAAATTATGATCAATTTCCTTTGTATTAGAAGGCATTACTAGAAACTAATGACTATGTAACCCTGAAAATCAGTGAGGTGACAGAAGAAAATTCAGGTGTCTACAACATTTTGATTATTTTGTTAATGTAGTTCAAGATTTTTATAAAAGACAGCTCATGTAATTAAAAGCTAATGATGAAACTGTGTGGGTGAGAAACAGAATATCACAGCTCTGCTTTTGAGTTACTCCCAACAGAATTAATTTATATCCTTGCTTCTTTGTTAGAAAATAAAAGCAATGGTGCTATTGCGTTTTCAAATGCTTTAAAAACACTACTCAGTATTTTATAATACTATTTGGACTTTATATATCATTATAGTTCCATTTCTATCACAATATGATGATGTTTTCTACCACAATGAGTTTTGATTTTTCAGACTCATCATAGAATTTTTTGAGAGCAATTTCATTTCACAGTATGGCAATCTCTCTAAATTCAAGGTGTTCATAACTGTGGAGACCTTAAAAGGAGGTTGATAGAAATGGAAGGGAGATGAGAGATTGTGAGTAGAATAATCAGAATACATTATATACACACATGGAATGATAAAAGAACAAAGAAATATTTCATTGTGATTTTAAAACATATATTTACATTTCTTTTTATAATATTTTATTTTATTTAGAAAATAAGGTTGATCACTTAGTATTAGATGTACAATTAATATGCTCTTTCCTGCATATGATGGTTATCTTACTCTTAGCATTCCTTATTTCTCATAGTCTTTTGTGTAGAGTTGAGATTTCACAGTATTTTTCCATTCATGTTGACATGTCTATTGTAGTTGTGCTAGTTATGCTCACATTTAGAAAATCATGTTGGTGAGATTTATGAATGTGGCTTCTTCCATGAAAACACACAGACAAGTAACATTACACAGAGTGAGCAGGTTACACTCAATATATATATATATACATATATACATACATATATATATATGTATACATATATATATCATGTGTGTGATATATATATATATGTAGTAAATATATTTAGTAGAGTGATTTATAGGCTATGATCCAGGTAGTTCAACAAGGTTGTCTGCCAATAGAGGGTTCTAGAATCTAGGAATTGTTCATTCCATGAGGTTAGATGTCTCAGATGATCTTTAATATGGCCAGAATGGTAAAGAAGGCTCTAATGCCAGTGAAGGACTGAACTTGTCATCAAGAGTGAGGACAGGTAAGAGGAAAAGCTTCTTTGTTATCTGTGCTTCATAAAGGCTGTCAGCAGAGAGGCTGACCAAAATTAAAGGTTTTTTCCACTTCAACGTATTAAGAAAAAAAAAAGACAAGTGCACCAGCTGCTTGGGTTGTAGTTAATTACACATATAGTCAAGTTAACAACTGAGAAGAGCCATTACTGCTTAAAAGTTGAAACTCCCTCATACAATTTAGAAGTTTTTATAGGCTGTAAATCAAAATAAATATTTGTCTCAGTTTAGCACTTCTCACACAAAATATCAAGCATTTTAGGTACTCTTATGACATAGAATGCTGTAGAATATTTTATGTGTCTGCACCTGGCAAATTTGAACTGCAGACTTTTCAAACATTCATCTGTGAACTCGGAGACCAGAAGTTTGTTTCACGAATTCAAATGAAAAGATTGTTCAGAAAGGAAGGTAATGAAAAACTGGCTAGATAATTACTTCTTAGGATAAATTACTTGTTATCTAAATAATCATATAAGCAATAAATCTTAGATTACATAAAACTGAATATAGTATTCTACATTTGGAATAAGTTTAAATAAAGTTGATGGAAAAATGTTCATGAACATTGGAAATTAATTTTATCTACACATATATATATATATATATATATATATATATATATATATATATACATATGGTGTTCAAATTACTTTCTTTTGCTTGATAAAATACCATTACCAAAATCGTGTTTGAGAGAAAGGAATTTATCTCACTTTGCCACATTCAAATCACAATTTATAAATTAATGAAGTCAGGGAAGGAACTCGAGGTAGAAATGTGGAGATAGGTATCAAAGCAAAGACCACGGAGGATACTGCTTACTGGTTTACTCATCACTGTGTTTTGTGTTTTTATACAATCCAAAGCCACCTGCCCAGAGATGCTACTAAACACATAAAAGGAAAGAACAAAGAGACAGAAATGACTCTTTCAAAGTACACAGCTTTTAAGTATCAGAGTCAGGATTAAAACACATTTTTGAACGTTACTTTTCTTATATTAATAGTGACTTTATTACTAAAATATTGTGCATGGTCAAATTAAAACACATCAAAATTTAACAAGTGTTTGAAGTTGGTGTAAAATGTACTCTATCATGTATTTCTGCACCCAAACTATTACATCTCATTCATCCATTGTGATGTCAAGGGTGATTGTATAAAATATATCTACTTTTCTCTGAAATTGGTTTTATAAACTATTTTTGTTCATCCTTTGAAAATTTTATATATTATGTAATATACTTTGATCATAACCACTCTGAGTGCCACTAACTCAGATAAATATCTGAATCCCCACTTCAGGCCCTTTCATATATTTTCAATTAATTTATTTGTTCATTTTACACCCCAAACACAGCCCAATCCCTCTTCTCTTCCCAGCCCCATACTCCCACCCTCATTCCCCATTCTCCTTCCCCTTCCTTGAGGAGAAGAGTAGCCCCTCTAGGGCTACCAACCTGCCTTGCCACATCAAGTCCCATCAGGAATAAGTGCTTCCTCTTCCAATAAAGCCAGATAAGGCAATCCTGCTAGGAGAAAGAGATCCAAAGACAGGCAACAGAGTCCAAGTCAGAGGTGTTATTGGACACACTTGAAGACCAAGCAGCCCATCAGCTTCATATATGTAGAGGGCTTAGGTCCAGTCCATGCATGCTCTTTGTTTCATGGTTGACCCCCATTGGGCCCAGTATAGTTGGCTCTGTAAGTCCTCTTGTGGTGTCCTTGACACTTCCAGCTCCCTCAATCCTTCCCCTAACTCTTCCACAAGACTTCCTGTGTTTTTCCTAATGTTTAGCTGTGAGTCTCTGCATGTGTTTTCATTATGTGCTGGATAAAGCCTCTTAGGTGGCAATTATGCTAGGTTACTGTCTGCAAGGATAGCAGAGTATCATTATTAGTGTTAGTATTAATTTTATTGTTACTGTTTTACATATATCTCTTCAGTCCAAGATATTCTAACATATAAAAGATTATGGAATAATTTCAAAAAGGTTGTCCTCTACAGGAATTTATTTAAGATTAATTTATGACACTAGCATTGAAAATAAATAAGTTGATATGTGTAACTGGAGGATTAAACTTTCCAAAAGTCATTCGTATACCAGTCTGTAAACTTCTGTAAGACATGACATATAGTCATTTGGTTCTGTCTATGGACAAATTCACTTGGTTCCATGTCGCGTCCCCCTCGACCAGCAAGGATGACGCAACTCACAAAAGCTCTTCTCCAGCAGTTTATTCAGGTCCCTTGAAAACAGTGTTCTGAATTCTGAATGCCCGGGCAGACCCAAACCACAGGCTAAATACTAAATGAACAGTCAATCAAGTAAAGCCACGTAGTGCTATCTTAGAGGCCCACGTATGCGGAAGCAAGCCAGATCAGCGGTCTTTGCCAAATATGAACTTATTATCATCGAGAGCGCTCACCGTCGGGCTGGTGGGAGGCGGAGACCAGCGCCATCTTTAGGGCGCGGCACGTCGCAGCTCTCTACAGTTCCCCCTTTTTTATTTTTTCTAAAGTTGGTAGAAGTCCCTGGAAAGGCTTCGTAATCCCTCTATCTGGGGATCTCACGTTGGGCCTGAGCCTGTAGGAGGGCGGTGCTCAAACTCTTACCCGTCTCTGGGTCAGCCTCCCCACTCGGGACTGCCCTGTCTTAGGTGGCTGAGACTTACCCGTCTACTCCATCATTGACTTGCCAGACCCTAATATCCGTGGAATGAATACCTCAGTGGGCAGGGACTATGCTTAGTGAAGATTTATTTCACGGCAGCGAGCCATGCCTGAGGGGACTGGCCCGCCTCAATGGCGATAAGGGCTTGTATAATCATGGCTGCATTACGCTTTTGTGTGGCTCTCATTTTGTAGATGCACCATAGGCAAACCAGACAGGCTAGTATCATTAGTATCGCCAAAGAGCCTACTCCCGCCCACTCTTTAAGATGATCCATAGCCGTCTGTATCCAAGATGTTAAGCCAGTAGCCAGGCTCAGATCCACCCGAGTGGAATTGATGTGGACGATTGTCGCTCTCAGCTCTCTCATCAAATTTTCAAATTCAGCTGACCAATCCTGTAAGAGGAACTTTGACAATTGTCTAGACACATTAGCAGCCTTTGTAAAATTTTGATATTGCACGGAAGTAACACACAAACCTTGCAATTTCCACTCACACCCCAATTGTGCTAGTTGCCAAAGAGAATCAATCTGTTCTTGTATTAAATCTATGCGTTGATTAACTATCATAAGACCTCCTTTGAGATGAGAATTCATAGAGGTCTGAGTATCCAATGCCTGTGCTACAGTGGCTGAGATGTTATTCAGGGCATTGGCAGTCTGTATAGAACTAGACAAGGCAATAGCTGAGGCAGTAGCTCCCACAGCAGCAACAGTGATAGCAGTAACAATAGCTGCAGTAATGCAAAAATCTCTTTTAAACCTGAATAGCATCATGGTATTAGGGGCCTCTACAGGAACTTGTACATATCGAGGCATTATAGTCACCACAGCCACAGGAAAGGCTGTGGCATTCAAGCATAGGGCATAAAAACATGTGCCTGGAGTGCATACTAACTTTTCTTCACCTAAGGATGCACTCCCATTACTTACAATCCACAGAAAAGGAGGCCAGACACATACTGGCGAAGCTGAAAAGTTCTTGTTGTGGTAAGAATGAAACAAAGAATTCCAAGTACCAGAGCCACTACCGCTAGAGAAATCCAATCTGGTAGCAGACCCTAGGGAAAAATTACCTCTTTGATAAATTCCTCCCCCAAGCATAATGACAGGTCCCAAGTCCATGCAACTTCCATTTACTCCACACAAAAGCCACAAATCAAAAGGATTGGTGGCAGTCTGCTGAGGATCCCTAGTAGATATATCAAGCATTCCTGTACAAGACTTATTGACTATATTACTAATCATGGGGCTAAAGGAAAAATAATCTTGTTGAACCCAAACTGCTCTGCGCTCCTGACATCCAGTCCAGGGAAAAGGTCCTTCCTCTCCTGTGGATCCTTTACAAAAAGGTGCCCAGCGTGGATGTCTGGGGGTGTCCCAGTCAGAGACTCGTGTGGGCCACCATCCTTTAAGGCGAGAACCAATGCCTGAAAACAAACCACCACTCCTACCTCCAAATCTCAGTTGTGGTAAAAAATCTGCTGACTGCTGAGACAATTTAATACATTTTGTATCATCTGACCTGTTGAAGCTCATTAAAAAGCACAAACTACCCTTCAAGCTGACATTTCTATTACCCTCTATAGGGCTTTTCTGATCATCAAAGGGAAGGTAGGGTAAGCCTAGGCTTCTATTACTGCTAAATAAGCATGGAAACACAGTTGCATCATGTCTGACCGGCATCGGCTTTGGTAATATCGACAGGATCCCCCATCTCGGCTCGGTCATTCCTGACATACTCACTGCTACTAACACCAGGATCCTTAGGAAGGTTTTCATGACGAATCTTCCTCACAAAGCGTTCAGGCACCCACACTGGATCTTGTTGATCCTGAGGAAAAACACAAACAGAACCTCTCGCCCATGTTAGCACGGGGTCAGGCCCCCGCCAAGAGCCTGTCAGAATGTCCTTCCACTTCACCATGCTTTTAGGTGAACCATGGGAATCCTGATGTCTGTCCTCTGCTGAGCGGCCTTGAGCATCCAAATTGAAAAAATTTAAAGTAAATAAGGCTAAAGATATTCTCTACTTGGGGGTATGGCCTTGGCCTATTCCCCCTTTTTGTTTTTGCAAGCATTCTTTCAAGGTGTAATGAGCACGCTCCACAATTCCTTGTCCTTGAGGATTGTATGGTAATCCATGATTAAGCTGTACCTCCATCTGATTACAGAAGGAGACAAAGGACTGTGCCGTATAAGCTGGTCCATTATCCGTTTTCAGCTGCTGTGGTTTTCCCCATGCAGCCCAGGCTTCTAAGCAATGTCCTATGACATTGCGAGCCTTTTCTCCACTCATAGGTGTAGCATGTATGATACCTGAGCAGGTATCCACAGATACATGAATATATTTTAAGGTTCCAAATTCTGAAATGTGGGTAACGTCCATTTGCCAGATTTTAAGTGGCATCAACCCTCTAGGGTTCACTCCCACACTGGGAGGATGATGATGAATCACACACTGAGGACAGTCCAAAACTACTTGTCTAGCATCTGCTCTAGACAAATGGAATTTTTGCTGTAGAGTTTTTGCATTTACATGAAATAATTGGTGAAACTGTGTGGCTTGGTCCAGGAATGAGCTCCAAAAAATGCATTCCATCCTGGTCCATTGATCAACTTTATCATTACCCTCACTTAATGGTCCAGGTAATCCTGTATGTGCTCTGATATGTTGAATATAAAAACACCTTTTTCTCTGCCAGATTAAAACTTGTAACTCTTATAATAAGGCACATACAGTACTACTATTCTTAATAGGACCTGCTAATTCTAATACTTTCACTGCGTTGACCACATAGACTGAATCTGAAATCAAATTGAATGCAAATTGACATCTTTTAAACACCTCAATTACTATTTTCAACTCTACTATTTGGGGGGAGCCCGGTTGAAATTGACATAACACGGGCTCTTGTCTTTCTATCAAATAGGCTCCACAGCCTGTCTTTGAGCCGTCAGTAAACACATTTGGTGACCCTTGAAGTGGTACTGCTGAAGTAACCTTAGGGAATATCACTGGGTGCTCCTTAAAAAATGATAGCAATGGATGTTTAGGATAGTGGTGATCAATTACTCCTTCAAAGCTACATTGCAATATTGCCCAGTCATCTACAGTGCCACACAAAATCTTAATTTGATACCTGGAATAAGGCACTATTATACTGGCAGGAGCAACTCCAAAAGACTGCAAGCATTGTTGGATACCATTCAAGGCTAAAGCAGCAAGTGCAGTGGGATAATGTTCTATTCTGTTCTTACTTGTGTCCACATCCCCGGGCAGAAAGATCTCCCTACTTTCAGGGACTGAACAGGCTGATCTATCTGAGTGGCTTCTGGATATGGAGGAGGAGTTGAAGGCGCCATGGCAACAGCTTTATTTTACACCAGCCTCCACCAGCGTGGCTGAAGGCGCTGTAACAACAGCTCCACCCACTCCGACTGCCGCCGATGTGTCAGGCGCTATAGCAACGGCTCCACCCACATTGACTGCCGCCGACATGTCCTTTTCTTTTACCCTTTTCTTTTCCTTTTTTCTAATAACAGTCCTCTCCAACTGTTCTATTAGAGCATGTAGCTCTCCTTCAGAATCCGTGCTCTCTGAGTCCTCAAAATCTCTAAAATCTCTAAAATCTCTAAGATCGGGATAGAGAGGAACTTTCTTTTTGCCTCCCTTTTCACTGTCTGCCTGCTCAAATCTTTCGCCTTTGTTACTTTCCTTTTCACTGTCTATCTGCTCAGATCTTTCCCCTTGCAGCAGTTCCAAGGCTGATTCTCCCTCTTTGATTGCATTACAACATCTCTGATCTTCTGAACAACTCCTCACCATTTTCCAAATCGGTCTTACTCCATGCTTCAGAGTCCCTTGCTCCCAAGCAAAATCCAAGTCCCTGCCTAATTTGTCCCAGCAGGATACCGTAAGATTCCCGGAGACCGCAAACCACGGAGCCACGGAATCACATTCATTAAAAAATCTTTCTAGGGTAGACTTCTTAATCTTCAAATTCCTAGCTAAAAGTAGCTCCTGAAGAGCCAGAAAAATTGGGTGTGACTCAGACAATCCCATGTTTAAAAATTTACTTTCGGTTCGCTGCTTCCCCGCAAAACTTTACCTTTCGTTCGCTATCTCTGCGAATCTTTACCGTATGTTCGCTATTATCCACGAATCTTTACTTTGTGTTCGCTATCTCCGTGAAACTTTATTGTCCTGATTTATCCCAGGAACTTACCAGCGCGCCGCCCCTGACTGCAGGAGTTCTGAGTCTTTTCTTCGTGGTCGCCACTTGTCGCGTCCCCCTCGACCAGCAAGGATGACGCAACTCACAAAAGCTCTTCTCCAGCAGTTTATTCAGGTCCCTTGAAAACAGTGTTCTGAATTCCGAATGCCCGGGCAGACCCAAACCACAGGCTAAATACTAAATGAACAGTCAATCAAGTAAAGCCACGTAGTGCTATCTTAGAGGCCCACGTATGCGGAAGCAAGCCCAATCAGCGGTCTTTGCCAAATATGAACTTATTATCATCGAGAGCACTCACTGTCGGGCTGGTGGGAGGCGGAGACCGGCGCCATCTTTAGGGCGTGGCACTTCGCAGCTCTCTACAGTTCCATTTCAACAAAGTAGTGGGAAAATTTTTGCTTCGGTAGTATATGAAGATTTTATGAGTGAAGCTTGAATGAAATGGTTCAAAGATTGGGTAGAAAAGCAGATATTTGTTATTACTTTCCATGCTAATCTTTCTGGGATTTCATTTTTCTTTCCCATGTAATTTCTGGGAAGAAATTGATAATAGTGGGCTCAGCCAAGGGTCGTTGTTTATTAGGCAGGATTTTCCATAATAACAGACCCATTAGACAGTATATAAAATCCTAGGGACCATTTGATTATTTTTATTATGTAAGCATAATCAAAATAAGAATAGTATCATAGATAGGTGTGGTGGTGCACGCCTTTAATACCAGCACTCTGGAGACAGAGTCAGGTAGATCTCTCTAAGTTCAAGGCTAGCCTGATCTACAAAGTGAGTCCAGGACATCCATGTATACACAGGGAAACCCTGTGTCAAACAAACAAACAACCCCCCCCAAACAAAACAAAACAAAAACAAAAAACAAACAAAAGAATAGTACCATTATGTCTATTTGCAAACTAGAAATCTAAGAAAGCCAGTAGCTAGTGAGTATAAGAGTCTGTATGCACCAGGACAATAGGATCAAAGTTGGAGTCATAGCCTAGGTTACTGGCCTGGAACTTGCTGGACAATTGGTGATATGAGATTTCATTCAAAGGAGAAAGAGCTAAGTCTGATGTCCATACACAAAGACTACAGTAGGAAGTATACCTGTGGTCTCATATTTTTCTTCTTGTGACAAAATACCTGTAATAACCAACTTAAGCTATGAACAATTGATTCGGGATTATGGTTTCAGAGATTCTGTTGATTTTAGGTACCCAGTGAGAGAGAACATCATGGCCAAAGCTTGTGAGTAAGTTATATCAAAACCAACGATGACCAACCATGTCTTTCTATAATGTCAGAATGTATTAAATGAAAATGAAATTACAAGCTATGCCAAATTGTTGGTTTTATCTTACTATATACTATTGATTTCACTCAGTAATGATGGCCATTGACAAGCATATTTCATTCTAATAAAACTTGCTAATATTGACACTCATATCATGAATTGCCTAATAAATGCTTGAAATAACACACACATACACACACACACACACACACACACACACACTCACTCACTCACATTACAGAATGGTTGTGAAAGCATTAAAGATGCTACAGAATTCCAGAAGGACCTATGGAAGGCAAAGGTAGAGATCTGGGAAATGTATAAGGATGATAGTGACTGGAAGTTATTAGTATTACACATCTAAGTCATAAAACTATGTTGAGGGAAGGTCTAATATTGTTTCTGATACATTGAATTCAATGCTGAGATTTGGTTACCGCCCCTTCTGAGGCATTCTCTTGATTGGTTAATAAAAGTCGCTTATGGCCAATTAGCTGGGCACAAAGAGTATAGGAAGGCAGGACTTCCTCAGATCAGCACAGGAACTCTGGACACACACAGACACTCTCTCTTTTTCCACCGGGAGACACAGAAGGAGACAGAGACTGGAGAATTACTGGAAGGTACTCACAGGCACATGTGGTTTGGAATTAGGTGATCCGATCCAGGTTAACTTAGAGTAGCTAATTGAGAGTCTGCCCACCTAAGGGCTAAGCATTAAAATATTAAAAGGTATTGGTGTGTTTAATTATTGGGGAAAAGACTGCGGCAGCTTATAGACCCTCAGTCCAAGCAGTCCCGGGCTGTTGGATTCCCAGACTCCCCTTGAGCCCAGGCGAATATCCCACCAAGCCGCTGGTAATTCTATCGGCCTAATATAACAACTTAAATTAATTAACAGAGTTTAGGTTATAGGTGGTGTAGGCCACCTTTGGTCCCAGGGCTCTTTCTCCAGAATAAATTAGGCAACTGTTTAAGGCACTAGGGATAGGCTGCCTGCTCCTCTGCCGAGCCGCTGGCTACTCCGCTGGCCTAATATTACAGTTTATAGTTACTAATAACTACATTAATTAATTAATTTTCAGTTTTCAGAACTGATATCAAGAAAATCATGCTGTACAAGGGTGATGTTAGAACAATCACAGGGGTCTTGTCAAGCAGTAAGATGGTACTGATCTCAAACTTTGATGCCAGAGTCAAGGTCTGATAACTCATCTATCCTGGGAGGCATACACTGGATAGTTCAATGATGAGTAAACTTAGTAGATTGGACCATACGTACTTTACGTAATACAGATGAGAGTGCTGCATAATCTGGTAGTGTCATTCCATAATTTCTTTGGCCTGAATTTCTTGACATGTTTTTGATATGTGCATTATATTTATATATTCTGGATTAAATATAATGAGCTCATAAGAAATAATTTTATTTGTATAAATCAACTATTGGTCTGTGCCTTGTGGTTGTTGCTTGGCAGATGGTAGCTGTTTAGTTGCACAAATAAGATGCAAAGTCATGTTGCTTTGACATTGTCATGCAAATAAAGCAAGCTGATGTTTTATAAACTGGAATTACTTGGGCAAGGCACAGCATGAAAGCTGTTATTTTATGCAATATGGAATATCTTTCATAAGAGCATATACTATTCACCAAACAGAGTGAATGCTTGGGGAAAAATGATTCCACCCATTGGTGAATAAGAGATGCAGAGAAAAAAAAAAAAACTGGGAATTGAATATAAGCTTGAGGGGCATGCCCACAGTAAATTATTTCCTCTAATGAGAGCCTTTGCAAAAGATTTCTACCATATCCAACAACAGCACCACAATCAAAGAACAATTAATTCAGTCCAAGAGCGCATGGTGAACTTTTCATATTTAAGCTGCATCACTTGCTGGAGAATAATGCAGCATTTACACTTGAAAGTTCTTGATTCTCTTTTTGTTCTGTCTGTGACTCAATCTGTTGAATGGTTCAAGGTGAATCTTCCCATCTAATTGCTTATCCACCTGACAATTATTTATAAAAAGAAACTCACAGACACATCCAGAAATATGGTTTACCAGTTTTCTAGGCAACTCTTAATCCCATCAAGGTGACAATCATATTAATTATACATTTGCAATGGTCAATAAGACACCAACTTGACTGAGTGTGCTGGTTAATTTTTGTATTATCTCAATGCAGACTAGATTCATTAGGGAAAAGGGAACGGCAATTGAGAAAATGCCCCCCAGAAGATTGACATGTGCGCAAGCCTGTGGTACATTTTATTAATTGGTGATTGATATGAGAGGGACTACCTCACTGAGAAATAACACCCCTGGTCTGATTATCCTGGCTTCTATTAGAAAGTAGGCTAAGCAAGCCCATGTGATGAGGACACTAAGCAAGACTCCTCCATAGCCTATTCATTATCTTTTCCCATCAGATTCTCACCCTGTTTGAGTTCTTTCCCTGACTTTCTTCAGTGATGGATTGTTATTTGGAATTGCAAGCTCAAATTAACCCTTTACTCCCAAACTGATTTGGTCAGGATATTTTATCACAGCAATAGAAACTCTAAGACAAAGATAACACAAAAATATTTTAAAATGTGATAATACATACTAACACACGTAACCCTGATCGCTCTTATAATATTTCCATAATCTTCAGAGTATAACCAGACTAGTTCACTAAGAAATAAAAGATAAGGGGAGTAAGGTCCCCAAAAGTCCAATTGGTACCTGCCTGAATTATCCAATATGAACATAACCCCCAAAATGTTAAGGAAGTCAGTTAAAAGCCAGAAAGACCATACTTACTGGTACAAAAGAGACTTTAAGATAAACAATGTTACTGTTTCATGATACTTGAATTCTTAGGGACTGCCCCAAGAGGTTAAATGGTAAGTAACTCATAAATTCAGCAGCTCTTCAAATCATGTCATTTGATAACTCTTTCTCATTGTGTGTTGGCTAATGAAATACCTAATTGTTCTGAATGTGAAATGTCAGAAACACAAAGTAAGCATGTTTGTGTCTCTCCACATCTATAGTGAGAATTTACTGAATAACAGTAAACTCACAGGGTTCCCTGATTTCAATGACAATAATTTGTCATATAATCCCCATTTTGGTATCAGATATAGGGTCTTTATTTTTTATTTTTTGTCACTACAAAGTTTTTCATGCCTACTAGAATTTTTTAAATATATATGAATACGCTCGTAGACTGGTGCTTTAATCTCTGTGATCCCCCATGGGCCTAGGATAGTTGACTCTGTTGGTCTTCTTGTGGAGTTCTTGTACCTTCCAGATCCTTCCATATTTCCTCCCTCTCTTCCACCAGACAACTGGTGCTCCTTCTAATGTTCGGCAGTGAGTCTCAGCCTCTGTTTGGAGGCTGCTCATGAGGCTTCTCAGAGAACATTTATGCTATGCTCCTGTCTGTAAACATGTTAGAATATCCTTAATAGTGACAAAGGTTGGTTCCCTCCCTTGGGGTAGATCTCAGCTTGTGTCATTCATTGGTTGGACATTCCCTCAGTCTCTGAACTATCAGATTCCTGCACATCTTGTATACTGGGTAAAATTTTGGGTTGAATGTTTTGTACCTAGGCTGATGATTATGGTAGGATTAGTGATAGCATTTAATAGCATAGGAAATTTGAAATAGTAAAAGCCTGGACTTTAAGATAAAAGACTTACTTCTGAAGTGACATGTCCTTGGGAACTCCCCAAGGATGGATGACTTCTTTGATAATAGGATTGGGGGTGGAGACATGTCCTGAGTTGCCTGCTCCCAGATCATGATGTCTGGACTGCCTGTCATTTCACACCCCTCTGCAAAAAGCTTTTGAGGACATAGTGCCCAGGGACATGACTTGAAAAGAGAACGAAAGCTTCTGCTGAAGACATTTAAGTCAAGATTCACGTAGGCAGAGAGATTGGCTCCTCTTTTTGTTTCACCTCCTCCTCTTCTGGGAGAGAAACTTTGATCAATCACACTGGAGGGCTTCACCCTCCGATATTGACTCATTTTGGGTGTGGAGAGGAGGTGGATTCTCCCTGAGATTCTGGAATTGTCTTTCCTCAGAGCCCAGGGACTTCAGATGGGACAGGACACTGAAATAGGACCTTTTCAGGCCACAGGCATCTGAATAGATCAGCCACCTGGGAGACTTCATATGTTAAATAATTGGTCTTGAGACAACAGGGGCAATTCCTGCTTCATAAACTGTCTTAGGATCTGAGGAATGAAATTCAGAGACTTTAAGAGACTTTAAGACTGAAAATTGTATGGAGACCAGCCATCCATAAGGATCCTCACCCAGAGGAAAATATCCTTTTGAGAAAACTTAGGTTAATGTTAAATGATGTTATTAAGTTTTAGGTGCTAGGTTTTAGAGTTAGGGTTTGGGTTTAGGATTTAGGAACTTTATAGGCAATTGTTAGGTAATTGTTAAGTATAAATATGTGTGTGATAAATAAAAATTTACTGTTACAGATAATCCCCTCCCTCCACTAGAAGTCTTACCTAGCTAGAAGGAAACCTTCTGTCTCCATAAACCTCACTGCTAGAAGTCTTAGCTAGAGTCACCCCCATATCCTCCCAGGGACTTACCTTGTCATTACTCTGCAGTTTGTCTCAGAGGTACACCCAACTCTTGGTTTACCATCTGCAGAAGAAGATGAAGAGAGGAACTGAATAGGAGAGGGAGAGAGGGTGGAAAGAAGGATAGGGATCAGTTGTGTGGATTGCTGGGGGGAGGTGGTGAGAAGGCTAGGAACTTTTTTCTTATTAGTAATATTAACTTCATAGCATGTAGTAATATATCTTCATATCTACATCTATTTATCTATCTATGTATCTATCATCTATCTATGTATCTATCTTCTGTCTATCATCTATCTATCAAATCTATCATCTATCTATTTACATTACACTATCGATTTCTACATATGGTTTAAAAATGACCACGAATTAAAGAACCTGCAGCATAATTAAAATCGTTTCAGAACTGAATTGTTAGCTAGAGTCTGTCTTGATAAAAAATGAGACCGACCAAGGCCAGGAGGGAGATTCTGGAATCAGGATTTGACACAAAGTAACAAAATCGATAGCAAGAGAAAAAAGACAAAAACAAAGTTGATCCACAGCAGGAAACAGCACATTCAAGTCCACAGCTAGATAGGTGAATAGGTGTAAGGGCAGGTATCCAAAAAAGTCATCAGCGGGTGACCTGTCCAAGCTCAATCTCCAGAAGTAGTGGGGGGTTTTCTGTCCCTGAAGCACATATTAGTCAGATGATAGGTTGCTGGTGGCCATGCCAACATCATGTAAAATGTCTGTCAGTTTTGGGATGTGGCAAGGCAGTTGTACCTTTTCCTCTGTCTGGTGTCCTCTGCCTAGTTTGTCTGATAGTTTCTTGGGTCTGGTATTGCTAATAAGATTTGAATACTTCCACATTCTCCTACAGTCCCAATTTACTCCTATAATTTATTGGTGGCTCCCTTTCCACTTTCAGAAATAAGTCAGTTATCAGTGTTGAAGGAAAGTCTAATATCATTGCTTATGATAGGGTGATTTCAATGCTGAGATCTGGTTACCACCCCTTCTGAGGCATTCCCTTGATTGGTTAATTAAAGTCGCTGATGGCCAGTTAGATGGGCAGAAAGAGTGTAGGAAGGCAGGACTTCCTGAGATTAGAACAGTAACCCTGTGTTTTACACAGAGGATTAGTTCATTCTAACCAGGAGCAGGAAGAAGGAGGAGACACATGATGGGCTAGAAAAAAGAACCTCATTCCACATGGCCACGATCATTGGCATAGTGTGGAGAATAGCATTCAGGGGATGTATTTATATGTGGGGTCATATTTGGGTAATAGAATTAAGAGCTAGCTTAGATGGGCCAAGATTGCTCAATTCAGGCCAAGGATTGTTAAAATCCATGTGGTGTCTGTGTGTATATTTATAATGGCAGGTTAAAGTTTAACAACTGCCCGGTCAATTAACAATAATATAAATACTGTTAAACAATTTAATTAATTATTTCTACATATCAGTTTACTCTGGATGGTAGTTATTGACAGATGGTAAGTTTCTGGGTGCATACAGAACCTGTAGTCATCCTTCTCCCACAAACTAGATCAAATTTGGGTTGTAAAATAGTCTCCTAGGACAATGTACAGCTTGAAATTCATTGTTTTAGAGAAGAAGTCATTGAGTAGGGCACAGAATGGTCCCATCCCTTGAGCATGATTTTAACTACATACTATTCTTTGAAATTTTCTATGTTTTTTATTGGTTATTCCCTTAATACATTTATAGAATTTTATTCATATTTTCTATGTTTTGCTTTCTTTTAATTTTTGGGCATTTCTTTTTCTTTTCAGTAATCTCACTAATACAGTATTTCTCCATGTCTTTCTTTTTCATTTAGTAACTAATTGACTTAAGCTGACTTTCAAATGTTTATGCCAATTTTATTATCATTATACATTTATCTTTTGCATTTGAACTATTTTATTATTGGACTTTTTGCTTTTTTTAGTTTTTCTTTTAATATTTTCCTAATCTCTTTCATTTTTCTCTTTATCTCATAACATTCTTATCTATATATTTCCCTTTTCATTCAAACTCCTCTTTTCTGCACTCTTTTATTACATACACTTAATTTTTTGTATGAATTCTTAGCTTGATAACTTTTACTTTTATATTTGGCATGCTTTGTCATTTTCAGATTTATTACCATTAGGATTATATTCATGGGATAAAATTGATTTTAAATGTATTATGTTTTCTCTAGGGCTTGAGATTTTTTTTCCCTCGACATCAATTTGTTTTCTTCTCATCAGGTGTTTCAGAGATGGTGTCCTTAGAGGGATGTTGAGGCTTTTGAGGCTTATTCTTTCCGTTTTTTGTTTTTGTTTTAATTTAATAAACATAAAATGTTAAATTCAAATTACATTAAATTTAATTGCACTGGTTTAATTTTCTTTTGTGTATCTAGTACAAGCATAATATATATGTGGTTCAAATTATAGCTTTTTTTTCTTTTTGTTTATTTGTGATGTTGAGAATGAAGATGGAGCTATATTCACGCTATGAAAGTGCATTTTATGTATTTACATTGAACTTGCTGTCTGTGCCCATTGTGAAATTCCATTATCTCCAGTGGGAGGGACTATAGAAGAAAATACTAATGGACTTCCAAGGAGACTAAACTGAACATAGGCCCAATTTATTCCTCAAAATCTCATCTTTTCAGGCTTACTCTCTTTGTATATTTTTGGACACCATCCAGAATTATAAGCATAATGACTTGGAAGTGCCTAAAACTTGGATGCATTGCTCAGTTCCTGCCATGCTGTGTAAAGATCCATGATGTTGTTGTGGAAGGTGAAGTTACTGACAACTGAGCAATTTCAAAAATGCTCAGACATGATGACAGTGAAATCCGAGGATAGAGTGGCATTTTCTAGACTTGTTCAAGAACAATTGTCTTGGTTTTTATTTCCTTATCACTTAAGTTATATGTCTTCAGGCTTCCAGAGCTTTCTGGGTTTTGTTTTATTTTGGATTCTGTCTAATTTTTTTTATTTTGGTTTGAGATGCTCTCGCATAGCTGTAAATAAAATGGATCTCATGCTCCTTCTACCTCAACCTCCCTAGTGGTAGTATTGTTGCAATTATTACTTCTAGTTTTAGAGAGAATCTCTGCATATTCTGTGTTTCCTGTATACCATGATGTATAGGCAGGTATGCAAGCAGGACCTCTAAAACAAAAAGCTTTCTGGCATAAAAGAAATCTATGTTTAGAAGCCAAATACATTAATAATTTTTCATTCCTACTCCATGATCTTAGGCAGTATTATCACATAGCATAGATTCAACATCTTTTACTCTTTCTTTTGAGTGTTTGATATACAGTCTCATAAAGTCAGACTGGTATAAAACTAACCATGTAGTATATTGTCCTTGAAATCCTGATGATCCTGGCTCTTTCTCACAAGTGCTGGAATGTCAGGTATGCACCATCACACCTATGCAGCATAGATTATGATTTTGCATGCTTTATATCACAAGCCTTTTATATGTCATTTCAAAATCATGTTGTTGGACTTAAAATTTTTTTGGTTGAGAAATCAGAAACTCTGTTTTAGGTAGAGGTTTATCATTCCAGTTTATCCAGGTCACTCACCTAGTCAAGGGTCTGCCCTTAGAAAGTGGGGTTCCCCTTAAACCTGCCTAAAGACCTACATGGAATAAATTTCCTTAATGAGCCACTGAAACTTTTCTTTCCAGAATTCCCCCTATAAGCCACTGTCAGGATCATGTGAATCTAACTCTGTTTCTGGGACCTACCAAAAATAATATAACTTTTCTTTTTCTTTTTTATGTTTTTTTTCTTTGAGTGTTGGCCAAATCCTAAGTATTTTCTCTCTGATATTTTGGCCTCCTTACTCTTTGTCTAAAATTCTGCTTTCTTCCATGTTGCTGCTCATTGGTCTTGTGTCTGGCCATTATGGCAGCTTAAATTACATAACATTACTCTGTCTGCCCTTTATTCTCCTTTGGACAGATGCTGAAATATGTTTGTGCCTGTTTTGGGAAAGTTTTCTTTTACATTCTTATAAAATTGTCTTTGTATTTCCACATGAGCAGTTTCTTAAGTTTATTTTTTTAATTAATGAGACTAGAAATCCAAGGGAGGACCCTGTATTCCTCTGTAACAATTTTATATTTATTTTATTGTACGTATATGTATTTATTTATTTTGGTATTTCGAGACAAGGTTTCTGTGTGTAACAGTATTGTCTGTCCTAGAATTCACTTCCAAGGCCAGGCTAGCCTCAAACTCACAGTGATCCACCTGCCTCTGTCTCCTGGATTTCTGGGATTAAAGGCTTGTGCCACCATGCCCTGAGATCTGTAACAAATTTAAATGACTATCTAACAATGTATTTCCTGAAATCTTCAAGACTTTCTACAAGGAGTGATTCTTTCTCTGGATATTGGCCTTTTAAATGAGGTCCTGTAAGTCTGAAAACTTGGTTCCTTAATAAGAAAATCTGGAGAGACACAGAGATATCCAAACCAAAATATATTCAATTCCTAACACAGAAATGCAAAAATCATGGAAAGCAGAACATTTCTCAACTAATAATAACAATGTCAGAGATAATGAAATAGGTAAAGTGTCATGTAAATCTTTGAAATCTTTTGATGAAATTACAATGAGCTGAAAGAGGATAAAAAAGAATGCCTCTCTCCCAGGGTGCTGCAGTTTCTCTATCAGAGATCACAATCTTCTCACTTCCTAGCTTTCCTGTGTGTCTGTGTATATTTCCTTGACTTCATTCCCTGACTGCCTCTCTTTCATGTCTATCTCATGAGCTATGTAAAGGACTTGGCATGGGACAGCTAAGAATTCTTGGCTATGACCAAGAAACCACACATAATATTCCATGGAATAGAAAATGGAGCTACAGGGATATAATGAATGAAATTTTAGCCCCGAATTTCCAAATTTTAGATACAAGAAATGTGGACTTAAACAAAGGAGACATTTACAACTCCAAATAGGCATGACAAGAGAAGAAAATGTCTATAATATATTTTATTAAAGATGTCAAAAATACAAAGCAAATAAATTACTAGTAGCTAGGTATAAAAGAAAACCTCAACTAACCTCTGAAGGTAGAAATATCAGATTTTCATCAGCAGCTATTAAAATAAAAAAAAGAATTAAATAATATTTCAATCCCTGAAATTAAATAATTGTCAGGAAGATTTCTATAGCCAGCAGATCTATTGTTTACAATTGTCATAGTAATATGGAAATTGAAAGGCAAGCAACAAATATGGTAGTTCATGAACACCAAGAAATCACTACATATCAAACTTAAAAGATGGTATTGATCAAGTAGGAAGAATGTTGGAGGAAGGTCTAATAAATTGGTGCTGAGAGGCTGATTTCAATGCTGAGATCTGGTTTCTGCTCCTTCTGAGGCGTTCTCTGATTGGTTAATAAAATTCGCTGGTGACCAATTAGTAAAGCAGAAAGAATATAGGAAGGTGGAATTTCCTGGGACAAAACAAAGGAAACTTGGGTATTACACAGAGAAGCTCTCTTTCCTCCAGGAGAAACGGAAACAGGCAGATGTGTCTGAGAGCTCTGAAAATTACAGCAATGTTCATGGCTGGTTGGAATTAAGTGGTCCAGGTTAATTTAGATTCGCTAGTTGAGAGTCTGTCCACCTAAGGGCTAAGCATTGAAACATCAAAGGGTCTTGGTGTATTTAATTATTGGGGAAAAGGCCATCACAAGTTTCAGGTTGAAAGGCCTATAAGCCTCTATCTGAGGCAGGGCTACAGGTTTGTGACCACAGACCTCACTCCAGGCCCCAGACTGCTACAGGGCAGGGCTACAGACAAGGTTGCAAACAGGGCTTCCCTGCCAGGCTGCATCCAACAGTTCCACTGGCTTAATATAACAGTTTAAATTCATTAATAAATATCTTGCAGCTGCCCCTCCAGACTGCCCCACCAGGCCTATAGGCCTCCAGGGCAAGTCAGGCTTGCCGATCTCCCACTAGGCCGGGGGATGCTCCACTGGCCTAATATAGCAATTTATAGTTATTGATGAATATATTAGTTAATACAGTTTAGGTTGTAGGTGGTGAAGGCCATCTTTGGTTTAGGGCTTTATCCCCAGGACAAGTCAGGCTTCCAGTTAAGCGAGCCAGGCCTGCAGGCCTCCCACCAGCCCACTAGTTGCTATGCTGGCCTAACATTACAGTTTACACTTACTAATAAATATAATTGATAACTAAGTTACAGTTTCAAAAGAAAGCAAAGCCAATATAACTTACAAAGTTATTCTTTTCAAATGGTAAAGAATAATTTTCACAAGAAGAAAGGATTAGTAAAGATAGCAATAAGGAAATCTACCATGTCCAGTGCACTAAACAAGCAAACTGATGATCCTAATATGATAGAAATTAAAAAAAAAGAGAGAGAAAATTCAATGTACCAGAAAATGGCCAATAAAGTTAGTGGAATTAATAAAATTTTAAAATAATCATCTTAATATGAAAGGTTTCAACTCATCAACACAGTACAAATGATTGAATTAAAAGAATAGATCTCTTGTCTCCAATAACTATAAAATGTTAATAAAAACACATACAGACCAAGAGTATAAGGAAACACAAGAACATAATAAATGAATACAGAATTGAAAAGAAGCTGGCATAACTTTTTAAATATTCAGTAGCATAAAATACAAACCAAAATTAGAATAGATAGGAAAGGTTATTTCATATTAACAAACGGAACAACTCATCAAGTATATATCAAATACACATATTTTCATAATTGGGCTGAAATATTCATAAAAAAAAATATGACAGGTAATGGATATAAAAGTTCATTTAGGTCCTGATAAAGCTAGAGTAGGTGGTTTCAGTAATACTCTCTCACTTCTCCATATGTAATACAAACTCAAAATTAATAAAAAACTTTTTGTAGAATAAATTCGTAATTTAAAAGTTTTGCAGATATGTGCAAGATATTCCATCCAAAAGAATTAAAGACATGCTTCTCAGTAGACTGTGGAAATTTCTCTGGAATTACTATTTTGAATTACAAATCTTTTTTTATGTTTATTTAGTACTTCAAGTTACATCTCCATCACAGTGCCCTTTTTCCACCCCTCCCAGTTCCACCCTCCCTCCTATCCTACTCCTCCAGATCAAATCTTTTATTACCAAATAAAATAGTATATAAGCAATGTCATGTATCTTAATTAGATCATAATGCAATAAAACTAGGGACCAATAGCAATTACAAAAACAACCTAGATGCTAAGAAAATATACACTTGAATGATCAATGGACCACTGAAAGAATTAGAAAGTTTTAAATTCAAATAAAAATAAAGGCCAACTTACTAGAGCCTTTGAAGTACTAAAAGCCAATTCTAAAAAGAAGTCTTTGATTATGAGTGTTAATATTAACACCACCTGAAAGATGGCATGTGAATAACCTAATGATGCACCACAATATACTAGAAAAGCAAAACAACTCAAGGCCCAAAAGCAGAGAATAATGAATATTCAGGAAATAATTTAAATCAAAATTTTAAAATACATCGAATTGATCAAGGACTTGGTTCTTTGAAAAACTAATCAAGACCAACAAGCTCTTTACCAAACTTACAGAAATAAATGCAGAAAGCACAGTAAAAAAAAACTAATTTGAAAATTAAGAAAATCTGCAATAAACACGATCTCTATAATCTTTACAGTCCGTTTAACTTGAACTAGGAAGAAATAAGAGATTTGATGCTGGTACACATAGGAAAGATTTTCAGATGCAGTTATTTCAGTTCTGAAGAACACCTTAAGCTTAGGCAGCACCTTCCCTTGTCCATCCAAATAAAAAGAGACCTTAAGGGCAAGTTTGATTTTTGTCTTATTTTTTACATCTCAGTGGTGAGTTCACCCAACCTGATACTGCTGCTACTGCTATTTCCAGCACTGTTCTATTCAACAATATCAATAATATAAGAATTTTGCTTCAAAAATCTTTTTTTAATTTATTTAATTATTGCTTCAGGTTACATCTCCATCATAGTGTCCTATTTCCACCCTTCCTAGTCCTGCCTTCCCACCCTGCACTTCCTAACTCTTCCATCCCACTCCTCTGGAGTGGAGTGTCCCTACATAACATTCCCCCACCCCAGTTCAGCAGTCGTAGGAGGGACAAGAGCCTCCTTATACACTGGAGGCCTACAAGGTAGTACCACCAGGGAAAAGTGTCTCAATGACAGGGAGAGAAAACAAACAAACAAACCAATGTGGAACTAACATAGAATCAGACCTGTAGTAGAATGGTAAAATATTAAAGAGCTGGGGGAATTCCAAGATGGCAGCAGCCTGCATGGACACATTTTGAATGTGGGGAAAACAGATATAACACCACAGAATTATAAGACCCTGAGCAACAATCTTAGAGACATGAACACGCTGGGATTTACTCAGCGAACCCACGGACTAATAAACGTCCCTGGGCGAGACTCTCAGACATTCAGAAAAACAGACCCGCAGAAACTACGGAAGCCACATAAGCCAGGAAAGCAGGAGAATCATCATCAGGAGAGGACCCATGTGTACTAGCCACTCAAATACCCAGCAGCAGCTCTGAATCCAAGATAGGGTTACTCACCAGCCTCCTGGGTGCCCAGATTCCATACGGGCATTCTGAGACCAGGGGGAGGACCAAGAGAGCCACAGATACATCTATATTTCAGAGGACCACAGGACAACAGAAGGACCACAGGACAACAGAAGGACCACAACGGTGTTATCTCCAGCACAGCAGCCGTCTGGGAGACACAAACATATTTTGGCTTGCTCAGAAAGGCGTTGGACATACAGACCCCTCTATTGGATTTATAATCGCTTTGAAGAACACTGCAACTAGAAAAAGCAGAAGGACACGCTTCCTATAGAGGGCTATACCTCCGGCACCAGTGCAGTATCCCAGGCCTTGGCAGGCAGCTTGTATCACCAGATAGACATTTCTCCTGGCTTCCTGGGTGTCCAGTATCCACAGGAAAGCTCTGGAACCCAAACCAAGACAAGCACAGCCACAGGAACAGTGAGATCAGAGCAAGCTGAAAGTCGGGTGGTTGGGTTGAAAGGCTGCTTGAAACTCCACTGAGTCTAAGCCCTGTAGACAAGTTGTGGCGTTAATATTGGACCCCTCACCCAGTGCACCTCGCTCCTCCAGTGAGAAACCAGATCATCAGCATCTACAGTTCCACCCCTTAAGCAGTGCATTCTTGGCCTGTGTGCACTGCCTGAGTGACTCAGACTACAAGGGTTTACTGCCTAGGGCCAAGAGGCACAGAGGTGCCCTGGGGACCATCTAGGAGGAACTTCCTGGGGGGAACAAGATGACTGACCTAACCTTCAGGACAGACAAACTAGCAGCAGGGGACTCTGCAAGCTGGAATAACACATCCAACCCTACCCCTGATCTGAGTTCCCATTTGGGACACAACTGGAAGGGGTGAACTTCAGGGGGCTCTCTGAAATACAACCGCCCCAGAAAGACCCCAACTAACCTGTGTTGACCACCTACTCTATACAGCCTCTACACAAAAGCCCCATCTTTAGCATCAGGTCCAGAAGACCCTTAGGAACAATCAGCTAAGGTCAACCAGATGGCTGGGTCAGTGAAAAACAAATCTGACAAAACTCAGGGAAATATGATTCCAACAAAATACAGTGATGCTAATACAGCAAACCTTGATCATCCCACCACAGCCAAAACACACAAAAATGATGACAAATCTATACTTGGGAAAATGATAGAGTCCTTAAAAGAAGAAGTTAAATACCTGAAAGAATATAAAGAATCTTCAATTTTACAAGTGAAATCAATGAATACTATTAGAGAGCTCCAAGCCATCTCAGTCAAATATGAATGGGAGAGACAAGGCTATGAAAGATTTGAATGATTGGCGACAAAGTCATCCAAATTGTAGCAAAAATGTATAAAGTTTTCAGCACCTCATGGAACCTTCACCAAAATTGATCATATATTCAGACACAAAGCAAGCCTCAATAGATACAAGAAAATTGAAATAGCCCCTTGTATCTAATCAACCATTGGTTAAAACTGGACTTCAACAAAAATAGAAATAATAAAAAGCCTACACATTCATGGAAACACAAAAACTCTCTACTCAATGACCACTGGGTCAGAAAACAAATAAAAAAGGAAATCAAAGACTTCTTAAATTCCAATGATAATGTAGGTACAACATACCCAAACCTATGGGACACAATGAAAGCCTTCAAAAAGAAAATTGTGACAGCCCATATGAGCAACTTAACAGCCCCATATGAGCAACTTAACAGCAGAATTGGAAGATCTAGAAAAAAAGGAAGTAGACACTCCCAAGAGAGGCAGAAGGCAGAAAATCATCAAACTTAGTGCTGAGATCAACAACATAGAAACAAAAAGAACAATACAAAGAATCAATGAAACCAAGGGTTGGTTCTTTGAGAAAAAAAATCAATGAAATAGACAAACCCTTAGCTAAACTGACAAGAAGGCAGAGGGAGAATACCCAAATCAGTAAAACCAGAAATGAAAAGGGAGAAATAAAAACAGACATCGAAGAAATCCAGAAATCCAGAGAACCTTTAGGTCTTACTTCCAAGATCTGTACTCCACAAAATTTGGTAACCTACATTAGTATATCTTATACATATACAATATTTCAAAGGTTCACAGGTTATTGATTTTTAAATTATTTTTAAATTATTTTTAAATTATTTTTAAGTATTTGGAACCTCTTTTCATAGGAACAGCAATGCATTAATTAACTTATATTATTTTGTTATACTTCCAATGACATTTAAACTTATGATTATCAACATTGTATTTGCCATTTCTTTGACAACCATCTTTACATTAAGTATTTATGACAGAGTGGGGGTGTCTGTCAAAAGCTGCAATAAAAGGTTCATTATCTTAAATTTATGAAAACGTTCTGATTAATGATTGGTTCAATTTCATTTTATTTAATTCTATTTTTCTATTCTTTTTAAAGAGTTAATTTAATTTTCTATGTTTTAAGTAAAAGTATACTTAAAATAAGACTTTCTAATTGGTAATTTAGGAAATTCAATGTTCCTTTATATTCCTTGCATTCTTTATACCTTCACCCAGAATAAAGAACTATCAGCATTTTATACTTTATTGGTTTTTGCAAGACCTATTTTTCATACTGATTTTTTCCTTTTCAGTTATAACAAATTATGTATGCCCCCACATCTGTTTTCTAAAGTTACAAGATATCTTGGAGATTATTTCAAAATCAAGAGCTTAATTTTGATATCAGCTAACATTCCTCTATATAATTCCTCTATATAAACTAATTATACATTATCCAAATAGATACCACCTGTGATGATGGATTCAAGGTTGTTTCCATCTTTTCTATTGCAAATAATGGTGTAAAACACTGTATTACTTTCTCTTGTGTTTGTGGAAGTGAATCAACTACTGTGTAAGAGTTACATTTTAAGATTTCACAACACATACAATTCTATATAACTAATAGTTCTTTAGGGTTTTCCAATACAAGATGAGAAAATTTAATCACACTAGGCAGTGTGTATGTGTGTGTTTGCTCTTATTATTATTAAACTCAACAATATTTCATGTTCAAAGGACCTTTACACAAAGATATTGTTCTCTTTCCTGCTAAACAGTTTGTGGTCTTTTCTCTCTACATAGTGGAGATTGAACAGATTTGCATGTAATAGCAGTGAGATATGAGGTCCTTTCCTCTGGCCATTATCTTTCCTACAACTATGTTTATTTTAACTTTTCAAATACATAATTTATCAGTCTTTTCCGTACTGAATTTTAAATAACATGCCATTCAATGAGCATACAAAATGGATGGGTTTTTTTCTATCATTATAGAGTAGGATTAGATTCATCAATAACAACTTCATACTGGTTGATATTTATTTGCTATTCACCTTTATTCAATGCTGACTTCATTATCTTAGATGTAAAAATAGTTCTTGAAAGTGTTATCAGAATCAATACTTACCGATGGAGGAAAATAGTCAATACTGGCCAGAGTAAATAGCCAGATTGTGATGGATCTCCAGGTTTCATTTTTCATCAAATCTCAGGCATATTGAACATGAGATAACCCTTCAAGGCTGTGCATGGAGATGAGGGGATCAGGTATTATTTATATCTTCCTATTGATTCATCTTGGGATGCATTCTATTGCCAAAAAGATGACATGTTCTTGGTTGTCAGTTCTGTTGACCCAAGCCAGTCCACAGTGCAGACTAACAAGTGGGGTCTAGCCACTGTGCTACTACTCTAAGCACCTAAGGAGAAGGACTTTCTCCTACAAGAGTGAACCTGTGCCTAAAACAGTCAGTTTTGCTTGTCTTTTCTTTATTCTATAGTTTCTGTTCCTTTAAGCAGGTGGCTGGATTTCCTTTCAGTACTTCCCTATCAAAAGATATTACATGACTGTTCCCTGTCAGTGCTATAAGTGGGATTGTGATCAAAATAAAAACATCACATTGTCTTTTTTTTTTGACACAGGGTTTCTCTGTATAACAGCTCTAGCTCTCCTGGACTCTCTTTGTAGACCATTCTAGTCTCAAACTCACAGAGATCCACCTGCCTCTGTCTCCCAAATGCTGGGATTAAAGGTGTACATCACCGCCCGGCTCACATTGTCTTTAATATTAACTCTCTTTTTGGATGTGAAGCTTTTAATGTGTGTTTAGGTGTTATTTGTATTCACTGATATATTTCACAACTGTTTTTATCCATTCATAATATATTAGGTCATTTTGTATAAAGTTCAGAATGCTGCTTTGCAAGCCATCCTGAATTATTTTCTCTTCTTCTCAATTGGTTGATTTGCATTAACTGCTATAAATGACTTATTTCTATCTCATACTATTTTATGTGAAAAAATGTTGTGTGTTTATCAGGCATGTATAATATAATCTAAATTGTTTTGCCTGTCTCAAAAAACAAAAAAAAGTTACTTTTTTTTCCAAATTGGATTTGGTAATGGAAATATTTTTTCCACAACAATAATTCTTATATTAAAGGAAGTGCTCCAACTCTTAACTCTACTTTTCTACAAACAATCTTTTTCTGTTTGATGTGTGATTGTTCCTTACTTTGGTTTTCAATATCTTGATAATTTGGCTTAGTGAATCCAGGATTGGTGGTACCTTTCTTTGACAATTTTGAAAAGTTCCAATTTGTGAAACTATTTTATTTGTACACATACCTATCTGTGGGAGTTTAAATAATAATTATACCCATAGGCCTATATATTTGAATGTTTAGTCATCAAGGAGTGGAATTCTTTGATAAGACTAGAAGGATTAGGAGATTTGGTCTTTTTGGAGTTAGTTTGCCACAACTGGGGCTCTGCTTTGAGTTTTCAAAAACACTTATAAGACCCAGGTTCTCTTTTTCTTTATCTCTCTCAGCCTGTGAATCAGGATCTAATTCTCAAGCTAGAGCTCCAAACTCATGCGCCAGCCATGATGCTAATGTACTAAACCTCTGAAACTGTCAGCAAGTTTGAAGGCCTTTTTTTTTTTTTTAATATGAGATCTCTTGTCCATGGTCTCTCTTTACAGCAATAGAACAGTGAGTAAGACACCATATATTCAAGTATTAGTACTATGATAAACTTGTTGAGTCATTTTATGAGACCAGCAATAGACTAACCAAAATAAGCTATATGTTTACCAAAAGGTGGGAGTGGACATTCATACCATTCTCTCTCTGAACTCATCAAATTATTTCCCAAACTCAATAAAATATTAACAATTGAATCAAAGTTGTTTTAAAAATGTATTACTCCCACCAATTTTAAGAAATGTCTTGTTCTCAAACACAGGTCTTGCTTTTCCTTCTGTTAACAAACACGTTTTTCTAAAATACTGTGGCTTGAGAAAAATAATTAAGATGATTAAATGAATAATATAACAAGTATCACTTACTTTATAAGTAAGTTAAAAATATCTACTTGCTTACAAAGATTTTATAAATAAATTGAGTTAGATTTGGTGCTGCTTCAATCTTGGTTTCCTGTTTTCTACCTAGAATACAATAGCAAAGGTGATGTGCAGTGTTGCCATCAAGTCTATTTCAATTTCTTGTGATAATCCAATGAAGCCCTGTTTCATAGCTTCTGATATTAGAAGGGGCATGATGCTCTCTCTATGCCCCATCCCCTTAAGGCAATTCTACAAGGTCTAAAATAGGCGTAGCATAGTAACAGTTCCTCAGACAACAGGGTATCCTAATGCTTATTTTGTACTGGCATGTTCCCTTCTGCTATCTTTTGTATTCAAACCCTTCTGTAAGACTGATGATAAGAAAAGGAGGGCTTTGCATCTTCCTGCAATATTCTGCAGCCTTAATTTAAAAATGGTTTTGCAATTTCTTTACCAGACAGTCAATCAACTTTGCCCTGACCATGAAGGAGCATGAGAACAGGATGACACTCTGGCTACTGTTTTATAGTAGCAAACTATTATACCTCTGTGATCTGGGAGAGCTTTGTTTTCTGCAAGCATCTTTTAGTTATAGCCAGTGTATTTGTGATATAAAATGTTCAGTCATTCAGAGTTCTTGTCAATGAAATTGCTAAAAGTCTGTCAGGAATATAACACAGCTGGATCATAGCTGGGGAGAACTGGATGATTATAGCTAAAATTTCCTACTATATTTTCTGTATTACAAGGTAGCTGCTTGAAATATGTAAGAAAATATATTAATATAGACTCATATTTTACTTAATAGAATAATCAGGGTGTAAAATTCACTTTTATTATAGTTCCTTTTCTTATATCTTTACTTGCTACTTTAAATTTTACTATTTCTATAATTTTTAATATTTTCAAATTATATTTTCTATAACCCATGCTGTCCAGGAACTTGCTACATAGTCCAAACAAGTCCTAACTTCTTATCTTCCTGACTCTGATTCCCAAGTGCTGGGATTACAACAGTGAACTACCACACAAGCTGCAAGTGGTGATTTGAATAAGAAGGGGATCCATAGGCTTATATATTTAAATGTTTATTCATCAGGGAGTGGCACTACTTCAGAAGAATTAGGATGCATGACCTTGATGGGGTAAGTGTTCCCTTGTTGGAGGAAGTGTGGTAGACAATGAGGTTTCAACTTCCCATGCTAAGCATTCTCTCTCTCTCTCTCTCTCTCTCTCTCTCTCTCTCTCTTTCTGATAGAGATTGGGATGTAGAACACTCAGCTACTTCTCCAGCACCTGTTTTCCTGTTTGTTTCTATCTTTCCCACCATTATGATAATGGGCTAAGGGACTGAGCCTCTAAAACTGTAAGCAAGACTTAAAATAAATGCTTTCTCTTACAAGACTTGCTTTGGCCATGGTGTCTCTTCAAAGAAATAGAACAGTGACTAAGACACATCCTGATCTCTTTTTGGAAGAATAAAGCACCTCAACTTCAATTACATGAACACTTGATTGTTTTTAGTGAACAGAATCTAAAGGGGAAAAGGAAACACATTTCAGAGCATTTAAAAACACCAATTTCCTTCTTTTATGTTAGATAGTCATTATCTGTTAGGTCAGAAGCTCTTAAACTGTTTCCAGACTTTAAAATACAGATGTTAAAAAAGTTATTAGTTTAAAAGATGTTCCTTTTAGGAGTTGAATGTACTACAGTGCTAATTATTTCTCTTAGTGATTATACAATGTCCTGGGAGATGTTAATTAAGCTATATCACCATTGTAAGTTTTTCTTTTTCACACTGTAATGATAAAGAAAATGTGTTTGAAAACTCAATGGACAGAGCTAATTGATTAAGTTCAGTAAATGCTAACAGTTTCTTCCTGACCCAGGAGTCAAGTAAGGGAATTATAGACATATGTTCTCTGAAATCTTTGCTAGTATTGAGTCTCTAGAATTTAAAAACAAATAGGATGAAAAAATTAAGCACTGATATCTTTTGCCTTATAATAGATATTATTTCATTCAAAAGACTTGAATTAAAACAAAATACAAAATAAAACAATGCAAAAATATCACCATTATTTGCATTTCTATTAAGGGAATTTTTTTGAATCTAATGGATCTACTAAAATTTGTGTGTTTCCCAGCAACATAACTCTAAATTAAAATTGCTCACATATTCTGCAATGCCAGGGTCACCAGCACTGTAAGTTATAAGATGTATAATTAGTAGTCAAAGTGATGTTCCCTGAAAACATTATTTCTTTTACTTGACTTGAAATAGTTTATCTGAGCTGCTGCTGCTGCATCAAATGGTTCATTTGTGCTCAGTCAGTTAACTGCAATTTCTTACTGCAATTCCTGACTCCCCTGCAGTTCAAGGGGCTAAGTGCTGCGATTTCTCTTCACTGTTGTCAGATGTGAGCACCAAGTTATGGATAAAAGAATAAAATGTGCTTCCCTTTGGAAATAGGAAAGTCCCTTTTGAAGATATGTCATCACCACGTTAAATGCCCTGTTCAATTGAGGTGGTTTATCTCTAAGATGGATCATTTCAGATGGCAGCCACTACTGATTCCTAGGATAAAGGATACAGGTTTTGACTTTGTAAATGTTTCCTAACATGCCCCAAGGAATTTCTAATGGATCATATCTGATTTATATTTTAAATATATAAAATAAAGATTAGGAATGTGGCTAAGCTTCATGTAGGCCTGTATTTAATCCTCATCAATGCACAGAAAAATCTATAAACTGAGACAAAAGCTATAGAAAGTAAAGGATAACAATGATAGACACTTAAAATGTTTATAATGATAAAAACATGTTTTATATTTAATTAGGAGCATATTTATGAATCCTAGTAGAGATTCCATACCAAACAATTATATGTCTAGGCAAAGCCAAAAACTGAACAAATGAGTGTATCATGGTACAGACTCTGGTCTTTCTTCTTGCAACACATTACAGAATTTGACAAATTTTCATCAGACTAATAACTTAGAATTGTTAAACTATTAATCCATTAATTAACTCAGTGTGACAGAGGCCTAGTTTTGATGAACTCTAATAAAGTCTGTTCACTGGTATAAATACTATAAGAAGTAGATTAGATTATGAATGTATGGTTGTTTTACACTTGCTATTGAATTTTTTACAATTATGAGGTCATGGGTAAATGATAACAAAAGAAAATTTCTATATTTTAAACAATCTATTTGATAAAGTCAATTTTTAAACATCCTGATGAATGCGATGATAAAATAATAACGTAACTATGCTAGAAAAACATAGGTTAGTTATATCAATATTACTGAATTCATGATCCATAGGTAAAATTTTGTTTTATAAAAGCAAAAATCAATCTTATAGAACAAAAGTCCGTATGAAAAAATTTAATATTAGTTTTTCCTTTCCGTTTTTATTTTCTATAGTGTGTTAGTAGAAATTGTGGCTATTAGTCTGTATAATATTATTATGCAAATATATGGAGGAGCATGTAATAAAATGCCACATTTATAAATGTGTGAATAAAGTCAATATAGATTACACCAAATAATTATAGTAGAGTTTACATATTCTTAACTATATATTTATAAAGGATATATATATAGACTTAAAGAAAAATTCACTTGCTCTTGAATGTTCTTAGAATTGTGATACTATGGTTAAATAACTTAAAATAATTAAATGTAAATTTTGTTCATAAGGTTTTCTGAGATAAACATGGCCACAGAATAATAAAATACAAAGTAAAACAATAAATACATGGAATATTATTTTTATTAAACTATATGTTAATAAGTACTGAAACTTTTCATTCTATGACTATCAAATTATGTTTAATCACAGTGAACTACTGACAATCTAGGAAGCAATGAAGGTTCAATTTTTTATTTCCTGCCTATGAATTCATGAACTTTATTTACATTGTCTTTTCTTTGTTTCTTAACCTTCATCATTTTATAACCAAAAAGTATCATTTAAATTTTGTTGTTGTTGTTCTGTTTGTTTGTGTATAGGTGTTTTTGTACTTTTCTTTATCCAGCAGATACAAAAATAAAAACAAACAAGCAAACAAATATCCAACTTCTTTTTTTTATGTTTATTTATTACTTCAGGTTACATCTCCATCAGAGTACCCTCTTTCCACCCCTCCCAGTCCCGCCCTCCCATCCTCTACCCCTTATCCCTTCCATCCCTCTCCTCTGGAGGGGAGTGTCCCTACACATCTGTCCCCCGCTCCAGTTCGGCAGTCATATGAGGGACAAGAGCCTCCTCATACAATTGGGGCCTACAAGGCAGCACCACTAAGGTAAAGTGTCTCATTGACAGGTAACAAAGTTTATGCTCCCGTTCCCTTTGGTGCATTGGCTGTAGTATAGTTATCCTGTACTATATGGCTAAAATCTGACTATAAGTGAATAGATGCCATGTTCATCCTTCTGGGTTTGGGTTAACTCCCTCGGGATGAGCTTCTCTAGTTCCATCCATTTGACTGCAAATTGCATGATTTCGTTGTTTCTGATGGATGAGTAGTATTCCAAGAGTAGACGTACCACAGTTTTTTTTATTCATTCCTCAGTTGAGGGACATCTTGGTTGTTTCCAGTTTCTAGGTATTACATATAAGGCTGCTATGAACATAGATGAGGAAACTTCCTTGTGATTTGTTGAGGAATCATTTGGGTGCATACCCAGAAGTGGTATGGCTGGTCCTGAGGCAGAGCTGTTCCAAGTTTTCTAAGATATCACCAGATATCTTAGAAACCTTGGAACCTCCATAGGGGTTGCACAAGTCTGCACTACCACCAAAAATGGAGGAGAGTTCCCCTTTCTCCACACCCTCTCCAGCATGTGCTGTCATTTGAGTTTTTGATCTTAGCCATTCTGATAGGTGTGCGATGGAATCTCAGAGTCATCTTGAGTTGCATATCTCTGATTAAGGATGCTGAGCATTTCTTCAAGTGTCTCTCAACCATTAGGGATTCCTCCTTTGTGAATTCTCTGTTTAACTCTTTTCCCCATTTTTTGATTGGATTATTTGGTTTCTTGGCATTTAATTTCTTGAGTCCTTTGTAAATTTTGGGTATTAGCCCTCTGTCAGATTTGGGTTTGGTGAAGATCTTTTCCCAATCTGTAGGTTGCTGTTTTGTTTGAATGACAGTGTCTTTTGTTTTACAGAAGCTTTCAGTTTTATGAGGTCCCATTTATTGATTGTTGGACTTAGAGCCTGAGCTGTTGGTGTTCTGTTCAGGAAATTGTCACCTGTGCTGATGAATTAGAGCGTTATCCCCAATTTCTCTTGTAATAGATTTAGTTTGTCAGGCCTTATGTTAAGGCCTTTCATCCACTTGGACTTAAGTTTTGTTCAAGGTGATAAGTATGGGTCTAATTTAATTTTTTTTACATGTTGACATCCAGTTAGACCAGCACCATTTGTTGAAAATGCTGCCGTTTTTTCATAGTACAGTTTTGGCTTCTTTGTCAAAAATTACATGACCATAGGTGTGTGTGTGTGTGTTTATTTCTGGATCTTCAATTCGATTCCATTGATACACTGGTCTGTTTCTGTATCAGTACCATGCTGGTTTTATTACTGTTCCTTTGTAGTACAGCTTGAAATCTAGGATGATGTCTCCAGATTTTGTTTTGTTTTGTTTTGTTTTGGTTTGGTTTGGTTTGGTTTTTTTGTTTTTTTTTTTTTTTATTGTACAGGATTGATTTAGCTATTCTGGTTTTTTTTTTTTTTTTGTTATTTCATATGAAGTTGAGAATTGCTTTTTCCAGGCCTATAAAGAATTGTGTTGGTATTTTGATAGGAATTGCATTGAATGTGTATATTGCTTTTGGCAGGATGGCTATTTTTATTATTTTGATTCTACCTATCCATGAGCATGGGAGATCTTTCCATCTTCTACAGGCCTCTTCAATTTCTTTCTTCAAGGGCTTGAAGTTTTTGTTGTACAGGTCCTTTACTTGCTTGGTTAGAGTTACCCCCAGGTATTTTATATTGTTTGTGGCTATTGTGAAGGGTGTTGTTGCCCTTGTTTCTCTTTCAGCCCCTTTGGTTGTTGTATAAAGAATGGCTTCTGATTTTTTTTTTGAATTAATTTTGTATCCACCCACCTTGCTGAAGATGTTTATCAGCTGTAAGAGTTCTCTGGTGGAATTTTTGGGGGTCACTTACGTATACTATCATATGGTTCATATGGTGTGCAAATACAGATCATTTGGCTTCTTTGTTTCCAATTTGTATCCCCTTGGTCTCCTTTAGCTGTCTTATTGCTCTAGCAAGAACTTCAAGTACTATGTTGAAGAGATATGGTGAAAGTGGGCATCCTTGCCTTGTCCCTCAGTTTAGAGGAAATGCTTTAAGTTTCTCTCCATTTAATTTGATTATTGTTGTTCTTAGAGCCTGAACTGTTGGTGGTCTGTTCAGGAAATTGTCACCTGTGCTGAGTCACCTGTGCTCACAGAATGGTTACTGGCTTGCTGTATATAGCCTTTATTATTTCTAGGTATGGTCCTTGTATGCCCATTCTCTGGAGTTCTTTTAGTATGAAGGGGTGTTAGATTTTGTCAAATGCTTTTTCAGCATCTAAGGAGATGATCATGTGTTTTTGTTTTGTTTTGTTTTTTTTTCTTTCAGCTTGTTTATGTAGTGAATTACGTTGATGGATTTTCATATATTGAAACATCCCTGCATTTTTGGGATGAAGCCTACTTGATCATGTGTATGATACTTTTGATGGGTTCTTGGATTCAGTTTGCCAGTATTTTATTAAGTATTTTTACATATATGTTCATGAGGGAAATTAGTCTGAAGTTCTCTTTCTTTTTTGGATCCTCATGTGGTTTAGGAATGAGGGTGACTGTGGCTTCATAGAATGAGTTTGGCAGTTTTCCTTCTGTTTTTATTTTGTGGAAGATTTTGAAGAGTATTGGTATTAGCTCTTCTTTGAAGATCTGGTAGAATTCTGTGCTGAAACCATCTGGCCCAGGGCTTTTTTGGTTGATAGATTTTTAGTGATTGTTTCTATTTTCTTAGGGGCTTTAAGGCTTTTTAATCTGTTAAAAACTGATCTCGATTTAACTTTGGTAGGTGGAATCTATCACGAGAACTGTTTATTTGCTTAGGTTTCCAAATTTGGTGCAGTACAGATTTTTAAAGTAAGACCTAAATATTCTCTGGATTTCCTTAATGTCTGTTGTTATTTCTCCCTTTTCATTTCTGATTTTTTGATTTGAGTTTTTTTTTCCCTCTGCCTTTTAGTTAATTTTGCTAAGGTTTTGTCTATTTTGTCGATTTTCTCAAAGAACCAACTCTTGCTTTCATTGATTCTTTGTATTGTCCACAACTTAGAAACAAAAAATCCAAGTTCTTAGGTTTGATGGTTAAGTAGTGAGGGATTGTTTACATTCAACAGAAAAGAGCATTTACAAGCAACCAAATCTTCTTATAATTTTATCATATAGCAAAGGGCAACTTGGTGAATTACTATTTACAACACTCAAAAGTATAAGAGAGTTATACTGCACTAAGAACTTATAGTAAGTTAAATCACAGCAAAGAAAATAAATATATCACAGAAATGCAAGAGGTTAAGAGGATGTCATTCTGTGATTGCTGCAAGACAATTTAATAGTTTGCAATTGAATAGTTAGGTAGCCTTTCCTGTAAGCAATTTGTTAATGTGGAATTATCGATCAGGTCTTGAATAGCTATTGAACATCACGTGGCAATTTTTCATGTGACTGCTGAAACCAAATATTTTCCATTCAAAAAATACCTACTTTATTTCTCTTATTGCAGTTAAAATTTCTTCTTCTGTTTCCTTATTGAGTTAGTGTATTTTTATAATTACATCCCATTGTTTTTAGTCATCATAGATTTTTAAGTTTTTTTTCTTTTTTTATTTCACAAGAACTCTGTTGGGTAGTAGGAGTGTGATCCTACACCTTTGATTTTCTCCATTCTTCTCTCTACTCCATGGAAGCATAGAAACCAGTTCCATACAGAGTGATTACAGGTAAATCATTTCAATGTTCATATGGGACTTCACATATCCCTGGAGGCAAGCTTTCTATGATATCTTTTTTCTCATTTCTGAAAAGTGTTTCCTGTTTCGATTGAGAATTAACCAAAGCAAAATGACTATTTAAAAAAAGTATATGGAAACCTAATATCTTATAACCTAATTTAAACATAAAATTCATGTATATTTTTAAAGTGTTTGAAGGGAAATACCATGTATGGTTAGAAAAAATTCCTTCTGTAAATCATGGGTTATTAAAAACTGCAGTGGCATCAGTGGGCTATTTTCCTATGAGTTGTTTGTCAGAAAGACCCTGAATGCCCCCATAATAACCAAGGCTTTTTCTACTTCTTGTATTTACCCTCCACAACTAGATGGTCAGGTCTATTTCAAATGACACCAAACACCTAGGATGCATGATATAGAGAAATAAGTCATTCCTGAACTGGAAGTTTCTTTCCTGCTTGTTAAAACCCTTTTTATGGTGTATGTTGTTATAGTGGCTGCCAGGGTAAATACAACAAAGGTATTACAATGCGAATCCTACTATCTACAAGATACATATGCAAGAAAAGATATACTCAGTTGTGCTATAGTGGCACAACTGTTGTGGAGGTGAATCTGTACCTAGTACTGCATGGGAGTGAATTCATACACCAAAGGTGTGAATTCATAGCTAGTATTGAAAACTTTGTCAGAAGTCCATGGTTGTGAGATTGCGCACTCTAAGGTGAACTGAATCTTTTTGTTTAGCAAACTGAGAGTATTATGTTGCCTTCTAAATATTTACATTCATACCATAAACACCTACCATTTATTCTTAGAATGCTCTTTCCAGCGAACTAGTGAATGAAGAGTCTTCTCTTTGAAAAGGCACTGTTAATAAATTGACAGGATATAAAAATCTAAAGTTATTGTTGTAATTGCCTGCACTGGGCCTAAGCAGGAATGGGCCCATCAATAATCAGGAATAGATAGAGAAGGGTAACACCAAGTCCTAGCCTGCATCACTGAACTATTTGGAAGGAAAGGAGGAACAGTTAGCTTAATTGTGTACCCACTGATGTTCTCACTAGGTGCTAGTGGATTATTTAAATTCAAGGGTCCTACAGATAGTTTTGGTTAAGCTAAGTGGGTTAAGCTAAGATATACAACTGAGTATATCTTTTCTTGCATATGTATCTTGTAGATAGTAGGATTCGCATTGTAATACCTTTGATGTAATTACCCTGGCAGCCACTATAACAACATACACCATAAAAAGGGTTTTAACAAGCAGGAAAGAAACTTCCAGTTCAGGAATTACTTATTTCTCTAAGCTAAGCTACACACCCAAAAGTCATGCATCTGGAGAAATCTGGGGAAATTAATGGTGGTATAAGAGGGCTGATAGAAATGGGAGAAAGGTTAAAGAGTTTGAGGAGAGAATAATCTGAATATATTGTACTTATATATGATGTTGGCAAATAACAAATTAATAAAAATTAATACCACAATAGTGATTGACTTTTTAATTTTTCTATTCAATGAAATTATATTAGCTTTTATTTTTCATTTAACTATGACTTCATTTATATTTATTTTATTTTTATTTTTCACATTTACTTTTTGACACTACCATCACATTATGTAGCCCAAACTGGCTTTAAACTGTTGATCTTCTTTTCTCAATTAGCCAAGCTCGAGATTATGTGTTTTACCATGTCTGGTTTTACTGTAGTTTGATATCTGATTGCTAAGAGATTTTAGATCACACTTCATACGTTGACTTTGATCTATAATTGTCTGCTAATCTCTTCCTTATTTGATTGGTGAGGAAATTAGACCAATGTAAATTTCAGCCAAAACGCCATCCATCTTTCTCTTCCCTCATTCTTGTCAGAATCAGCACCTGTTTTTCTTTTCCTTTTTTCTTTTTGTTCCCCAAAAAGGATGCGTTAGATGCTTTGAGTTATTTCATAGCTCTCCTCATGAAACCATAATGCACTGAGCAAATATCCTTTCATGATTCTCTACTCTGGATATACAATTTCCAAACATCACATTAAACAAAAACAATAGACTTAAAATTAATTAATTTCAAATTTTGTCTTTAAAAAGCAGTGACATTTCCTAGTCCTATACAGTTGGCAGGGTTTTCAGTGCTAGGCATGATTTCACTACAGTTGAGTGAGTGTTAAGAACTGTTGTCTATCATCAAGCTATGCATGCCATTACTATATCCTTAGTATTATTATGACATATTTATCATCGCTGTTGTTCATAGTCTTCAAAGATAGGTAGGATTGTTCATTGCTTCTCTACTTTTGAATTTGGCCTAGCACATTCTGGTGGAATGAAGGTAGACCATATTCACTACCTCATGATCAGCCCTGAAAAAAAAAACATACAAATAGCATCATACACATAGAGAAACTTATATTTAGGAATAAATATGTGTTTACTTATATGCATGTAACAACAATTGATGAAAAAGAGGCCATGAGTTTGCAAAAGAACAAAAAGTAGTAAATGGGAGGGTTTAATAGCAGGAAAGGGAAGAGATGAATGATGTAAATGTATTATAATCTCAAAAATAAAAATATTAAAACTAATACATTTTAACTTGTTATGCTAAATGAAAGCATTTGCTAAATATCTGATCCAACCAGTTCACCTTGTCTATGTAAAAAAAATGAAAGTTGTTGTTGAACCATGGCACTAAGAACTATTATTATAATTTTATGTATTCATGTCCTGACATATTTCTACATACCAAATATTTATTTAGAATTAATATGAGCTATTGAATGTAGAGATGGCTATGTCATATTGTTATCCATAGTCACTTTTTGTTGTCAATAACGATAACTGTATCAAATAATTCTGGTTTTATTATGTTTTCAAAAGAATGAATAATAGGTATAACTCTTTGTTAATAGAAAACAAAAAAGACTGAGCAGTATTGGTCCTTAAGTAATGAGCTGACACCTGGAGAAATAGCCAAAGAAAGATTGTAAATTCTTTATGAGTATAAATTTCTCTCTAAAATCAAAACAACTCTTTCTGTGTAAATAGTTACCAACCTAAGTGCAACAGTGTCTTCCCTCTTGGTGGGAACAATCTTGAAACATCTACTTCTGATATGAAATCTTTTCTCATCAGCAGACGTTTCCAGTCTTTTTTTTTTAATATACTTTGTTTTTTTATTTCTTCAAGTTACATCTCAGTCACAATCCCTTCCCTACTCCCCCTTCCTATCCCATGCTTCCACCCTCTTCCCCTTTCAGTCCAACAAATGGTTCCTTCTCTTATAACAGTAAATACTATACAAAACAACAGAAATAAATACGCCACATTTATGAGAGTTAAATAACCCAGCATACATTCCCAATGTCCAGTTCATACATATTTTACCCTGACTTTAACATCTCCATGAGTTTAAAGTTCTATATCTGACTCAGCTTTCATACTAACTTGCATCACTATTAAAAACATCTTCTTAGATCCAGAATACCCTCTTGATTCCTAAACAACTCAAAATTTAACTATGAGACTCCAGCTATCTATTCTTCAACCACCTCAGAGACCTGAGAGGGATAAATATATTTGATTATGTAGGAAGTGCAGGGACTGGATCATCCAAAACTAAGAAATGACATATCAGTGGCTGCTTGGACAGTTCCTGTTTTCTCTCCATACGTTACAGCATCAATCTTCAGCCTTTTAGTTCTGTTTCTCTGACAGACATTGATTGTAGAGCAGGAATTATGAAGGACTTACCTACCCTGTCTTGGCAGAGCTAGGATGTCGACTTCCCTGCTACCAAGTTTTGTCCTTTTTGGACAGCAGTCTGTCTATAGTTGAAGCAAGGGTTTTTTCATGCCAAGAGATAGGCTTGCCACTAATTCAACCATCTCACACTGGAGATTCTTCGATGCTCATCTTCTACTTAGATTAGAATAAGGGGTGCTGTCAGGAGCTGATATGTCTCAATATCAAAAAAAATCTTAATTTAATACAACATCTTTGAATGCCATATTCTGCAGATCTCTTGAGGTTTTTGAAGATGCCCTATCTATCTCTTGTATTTAGATAAGCAAATGTTGCTTGTCTCTTAACAACTTGATTTCTGAGTAGCTTAGAGAATATCTGTGATAGACTGACATAGTAGCTAACAAAGTGAGACGCTTGCATGACTAGGAGTTTTCATGACTAAGAGTTTGTATTTCTTAACTATCCTAAACGGTTTAAGACGGTTGGTATCAAGAGGCCAGAGCTTCACATTTCATTTTTAAGTATCTCTAGGTTCAATACCTTTAAGAAGCGTTACCTTTAATTTTGTATTAATATACAAAGATCTATTCCTAAGTGGCCAAATATACGCTTAATTTTATATCAATATACAAAGATCAATACCGACGTAGTCCAATACAATCTTAATTTTGCACAATATACAATGGTCAGTGCCACTTTAGCCAAATATAATACTAATTTTGTATCATTATACAAAGGTATAAGGGCATATTCGATAATCTGTCCCTTCTTTTTGGTCCTTCCCATACTATGTCTATGTCCCATTTTTCTCAAGTCTGTGCACTCCTACATAGGAGAGAAAGAAGGATACAGAAAAGGAAAAGAAGGAAGTCCCTGGGTCTAACCTCCAAAACCCATTTAACAAGACCATTTAACAGCTTGTAGTCTCTTTCCCTAAATAACAAAGTTTTCTGTTATCCTTCAAATAACCAAAAAGGGGGAGGGGGGAGAAACACCCTCCCTACCCTCTGGGCATGGGACGTCGCTCTCTTAAAATGACTTCCTGCTGATTTGGGTCATAGTAAACCTGTTTGGGGCCCGAATCAGAATGGAAAAATGGTTAAAAATATTAGTATAATCCTTTTATGTTCAGTCTTTTTGTGCTCAGCTGTTTAGATGTCCTAAGAAGTTTGTAGGCAGAAGCTGATCTTCCAGGTTTTAGTGAAGTTCTGACTGGGGCAGTGTGTGTAGCTGAATGATCTTAGCGATTTTGAGTTGTTGTGGTTGTAGACTTTTGATTGAAACAGCTATTGAGGGAGTCTTCAAGGCTGAATCATCTGGGCCACTCGTCTTCTTTGGTGTCTGATTCTGTTTTCTGCTGAGGTTTCCATTGTCCAGTTGTCCCTGGGTTCCTTGAATGGATGCTTTAAATCTCCTGGAAAGATAAGAACAGAGCCCTGCCCTAATCCCAACTCTGGGACAATTACCCTTTTTTGGGGGGAGGGGTGTCAGGTAATATTTCTCCTGAAGCAAATTTGGTTTTTTGACAATATATAAAGTACTATCTTTCAATCTGGATTAAAGAAGAAATTATTTTGTTATTTTGGAGCTAAACAAGCCTTACTGTATATATTTTGAGATCTCAAAGGACAATTTGTTTGTATTGAGTAGCCCTTTTGTAAGTAGCTTTTAAACTTAAGTCCTTCCAAATCCTATGTTTCTGTCTCTGTATTCTAATTATTGGGATCAAAGACCTGTGGTTCCCATCTGAAGGGATTAAAGATGTCTTCCACCACTCCTGGATCGAAATTTTTCTCTATTTAGAGTTTGTTTTGTATCAGGCTGACCTTGAGCTCTGAGATCTGCCTGTTTCTGTCTCTAGTGTGTTGGGATTAGGTGTATACTCTTCTTGAATGATGGGATTAAGGGTGTGCACCCTCACCACACTGTTCCATGTAACTTTAGAATTTATAAGACCACTAACTCTATGGTGCTCCTCCTGTCTCTGCTGAAGTTAAAGGCATGGGCTAACACCACACTTTTCGTGTATTTTACCTTAGCTCTCAGTTTTTTCGACTCTTGGAGGTTTATAAAACCAGGTTGAACGGCTGTAACCTTTATTTTATTTACAGTGTTTTAAAATTGTTACCTGCCTTTTTTTAAATTAATAAATTTATTTGTTTGTTGCTTCAGGTTACATCTCTATCATATTGTCCTCTTTCCCCTCTTCCCAGCCCCATCCTTCCTTCCTCTACCCCTTAACCCTTCCCTCTTGTTCCTCTGGGGTGGAGTGTCCCTACATAACAGTCCCTCGCCACTGTTCAGGAGTCATATGAGGGCCAAGTTACTTTGTACTTCATGCGTTAGCTGTCTGCATGTTTGCATTTTACACAGAGGAAAATGATATTTTGGACTTTTTACAGCTCACACCATTGTGAAATAGTTGCCTTAGTTACAAAAGTCCCTTTAAGACCAATGAAAGTCATTTATTTCTTTGCTTTTTTTCTTTATTTTTCTCTTCTCTTATTTTGACCTGATAGTGTTGTTTTATTTTAGTAGAATTTTGTTTAGTTCTACTAGACAATACATTTGTTTTACTGTTTTTATTTTTATTATTTCATGTATTTATTTTGGATGGGGTGTGTGTGTGTGTGTGTGTGTGTGTGTGTGTGTGTGTGTGTGTGCCTGTGCATACCTATGGGCACACTGGTTTGTATATAGAAAACAAATGAAAACTTGTGATAGCCAGTTCTCTCCTTCCACCATATATATCTCAGGAATTGATCTCAGATCATCAATTTTGTCAGTAGGATCCTTTGCCCACTGAACACTCCCAGGAAAGACAATGGCAGTAACTAATTCTGAGGTATTACTTTTATGTAAGAAGCAGGAATAACTACAGAATATTTATGCATGTGAATATGTACATGAATACTATCCAACTGCTTCTTCGTACTTTTGTTCTAAATTATGATAAGTAATGAACATGTGTTGAAGCATTGGGATTATGTGTGTTGAATTCTTATAGAGACTGATTGTTGGAGTGGTCCTTGTTTATGAAGCTGGGATGGCAGTTATCAGAGTGTGAAGAAGTTGTTCTCATCTCACCTCACATTTTCTGTCAAAGAGTTAAAAATAAAATAAAACCACTTCAGAGTTTACTGAGTTCTTTGTATATCTATGGGTATCAAAGGGGTCCCAATATTGATTTGAGAAACTAGAATATGAAATCCTACCATTCTAGGATTGAAATTGCTTCTGGTTCTTGACATTACTCTTAATATTACTTTTCAAGGCATTTGTTATATTTTGATTTCTGTTTTGCTTTGGTTTTCATACTTGCTTATTTGTGCTGATAGAACAATTCTGAAAGTGACCTTTACAGATAGTATCTTAAAAAAAGCATTATATCAGAGAGTTTAAAAAATCAACAACATAGAAAAAATTCATTATTTCAAAGTGGAAAACAAAATAACCAGCTTCACTGATGAAATGTACATTCAGAAATTACTAGAAAGATCATTTTTCTGTGTAGAATTTTCTAGTTTTATGGCAACATAATGGAATTAATTTGAGAGTGGTTTTGTCAAATATTTTGGAATAATTTTTTATGTGATGGAAAATAGTAGTTATAGAAAACATAATTAGTTTCTAAAATGTGACATGTCAATATAAATATACGTTACTTTGTTTTGTAACTACAGGTTTTAAAATTGCTTAATTCCTTGCCTTTGCCTTTTTATGGTCTTTTACATGAGCTGCATTCTACTGAGTCATATTCAGCAGTTAAATAGATGGGATACTTCATCTTGACCTTTGGAGAGCCTATGTCGAGTTGGGGGCTCATTTCACTGCTTTTAGCATTCCCAGCTGTCTTCTAATGGCAAGCATGTTTCAGATGTTTTCTAATCAGGCAAGCAATTTTACTAAAAGGTCAGAATACTAAAATCTATATATCAGGAATTAAAGTTATGATACATTTCTACCATGCAAGAAATTCTAATTAGAGAGGTACTACAGTCATGCTCTGGTGTTAAAGTTGGGCTTGAATACCACAACACTGCATCTAGGGTTACAGAATTTATATCCACATGCTCAGAAGGCAACATATTCTCTAAAACTGTGCTGACAATGTAATTTCTCTTATTTTGCAATTTTCTCCACAGAATTTGAAGTACCCTTTCAAATGGTTCATCAGAAGGTATTTCTGCAAGGCTAAACAAGCAAGGACATTATACAATTTTGTGAGTCAACTCAAAGTTAATCCTGCTAGAATATCCCACTCTATAAGTGTATCAGATCTGTCAAAATGACAATAGATGGAGCAACACATATTTTGGAAGTGAAGCAGAGCAAGTTACAGACATATTTAAGGAATAATCAAGGCGTAAGAGAAGAACAAACTATTCAAAATAAACCTTTAGGTATCAATGGTACCACTGCTAAGTAGAAGAAGAAAATCTAAAAGAATGGAAAATAATAGATTTTATGAAATTAATTCTTTTTAATATTTTTTTGTAGAATATTATGTGTCATTCATAAAATACTATCTTCTATAACAATACCATAATTTATATATTTTGTACTTTTTTGTGAAACATGTTTGGCCTTTCAGCATATTGCAGCTTTTTGCATTATAATATAATTACATTATTTCTTCTTCCCTTTCCTCCCTTCAAACTCTCTCATACATTCTTTCTTGCTCCCTTTCAAATTCATGGCCTCTTTTTTCATTAAATGCTTTACTTGCTTCTATGCATATGTATACGAATACATATCCATATTACTAAATATAACCTGCTCAATCTGTATCATGATACTTGTATGTATGTTTTCTAAGCTAAACTTTCAGTTTTGGATAACTGTCTGTTTATTTTTCTCTGAGAAAGACCAATTCTCCTGGTCTCAGCTCTTTCTTTAGTTGCCTTGAGCTTATTCTGCAGTGCTGAGTACTTTTGGCTTTCCCCCATCCACTTTAGCATCTCTATTGAGGTTTATGTTAATACTGCATTTACTTAGATAGTCATGTTGGTGAGACTTTGTGTGTACCTGCTGATATTCTCAGGAGACACAGTCTCACAGCCCCATCTCTGATCCAGTAGTTCTTACAATCTTTCTGCCTCTATTTCTGTAATGTTACCATAATCTTAGGTGTTGGAATTGTTTATTTATTTATTTATTTACTTCAGGTTACATCTCTATCACAGTGTCCTCTTTCCACCACTTCCAGTCCTGCCCTCCCACCCTCTACCCGCTATCCCTTCCATCCCATTCTGCTGGAGTGGAGTGTCTCTACATAACAGTCCCCTGCCCCAGTTCAGCAGTCATATGAGGGCCAAGAGCCTCCTCAAACACTGGGGGCCTACAAGGCAGCACCACTAGAGAAAAGTGTCTCATTGACAGGAAAAAAAATTTATGTTCATGTTCCCTTTGGTGCATTCATTGTAGTATAGTTATCCTGTGCTATATGGCTAAAATTCGACTATAAGTGAATAGATACCTTGTGCATCCTTCTGGGTCTGGGTTAGCTCATTCAGAATGAGCTTCTCTAGTTCTATCCATTTGGCTGCAAATTGCATGATTTCGTTGTTTCTGATGGTTGTGAAGATGTACCACAGTTTTTTAATCAATTCTTTGGTCAAGTGACATCTGGGTTGTTTCCAGTTTCCAGCTACTACAAATGAGGCTGCTATGAATATAGATGAGGAAACTTCCTTGTGATTTGGTGAGGAATCATTTGGATGTATACCCACAAGTGGTATGGCTGGGTCCCAAAGCAGAGCTATTCCAAGTTTTCTGAGATAATGCCAGATTGACCTCCATAGTGGTTGCAAAAGCCTGCACTCCCACCAGCAATGGAGGAGGGTTCCCCTTTCTCTACAACCTTGCCAGCATGTGTTGTCATTTGAGCTTTTGATCTTAGCTATTCTGACAGGTGTGAGATGGAATCTCTGAGTACTCTTGAGTTGCATTTCTCTTATGATTAAGGATGCTGAGCATTTCTTCAAGTGTCTCTCAGTCATTTGGAATACCTCCTTTGTGAATTTTCTATTTAGCTCTGTTTCCCATTTTTTGATTAGGTTATTTGGTTTCTTGGCATTTAATTTCTGGAGTACTTTGTAAATTATGGAATTAGCCCTCTGTCAGATGTGGGGATGGTGAAGATTTTTTCCCAATCTGTAGACTGCCATTTTGTTCTAATGACTGTCTTTTGCCTTACAGAAGCTTTTCAGTTTCATGAGGTCTCATTTATTCATTTTTTTGTCATAGATCCTGAGCTGTTGATGTTCTGTTCAGAAAGTTTTCATCTGTACAATGAGTTTGAGGGTTTTCCCCACTTTCTCATCTAGTAGACTTACTGTGTCCAGCCTTATGTTAAGGTCTTTGATCCACTTGGTCTTAAGTTTTGTACAAGGTGATAAGTATGGGTCTAATTTCATTCTTTTCCATGTCAACATCCAGTTGGACCAGCACCATGGATATCCACTTTTGCCATATCTCTTCAACATAGTATTTGAAGTTCTTGCTAGAACAATAAGACTGCTAAAGGAGATCAAGGGGATACAAATTGGAAACGAAGAAGTCAAATTATCCCTATTTGCAGACAATATGTTAGTATACATAAACGACCCCAAAAATTCCACTAGAGAACTCTTAAGCTGGTAAATACCTTCAGCAAAGTGGCTGAATACAAAATTAATTCAAAAAGATCAGAAGCCCTTCTTTATACCTCAAATAAATGGGCTGAGAAAGAAATCAGGGAAACAACACCCTTTACAATAGCCACAAAGAATATAAAATACCTGGGGGTAACTCTAACCAAGCAAGTGAAAAACCTGTAGGACAAGAACTTCAAATCCTTGAAGAAAGAAATTGAAGAGGCCATGAGAAGATGGAAAAATCTCCCATGTTCATGGATAGGTAGGATCAACATAATAAAAATGGCCATCCTACCAAGAGCAATATACAGATTCAATGCAATTCCTATCAAAATACCAACACAGCTCTTTATAGACCTGGAAAAGACAATTCTCAATTTCATATGGAACAACAAAAAAAACAGAATAGCTAAATCAATCCTGTACAATAAAAAAAAAAAAAAAAAAAAAAAAACATCTGGAGGTATCACCATCCCAAATTTCAAGGTATACTTACTATAGAGCAATAATAATAAAAACAGCATGGTACTGGTATAGAAACAGACCAGTGGATCAATGGAATCAAATTGAAGACTCAGAAATGAGCCCACACACCTATGGTCACTTACTTTTTGACAAAGAAGGGAATTGCTTTCTATAGGTAGCCAATGGGAGTGGAATCCACAGCCCTTCATGTGGATTGCTTGTGGCTTTCTGTTATATTCCCTGTTTCAAAGAAAAGTTTCCTTGATGAGGAGTGAAGACTATACTTGTCCATGGGAATAAGCACAAACTTTAGGAAATGTGCTGGCTTGATAAACTGGTGGTTGTAAATTCTCCTCCACGATGGTGAATTCACTAGCTCTGAGTTATTGGTTAGGGTTCCAGGAGCAAGAATGGTTTTCCTCTTTTGTTTTTTTTTTTTTTTTGTGTGTGTGTGTGTGTTTTGTTTTGTTTTATTTATTTATTTATTTATTTGTTTGTTTGTTTGTTTATTTATTTGTTTGTTTGTTTATTTATAACTTTATAGCTTGATAGCAACCTCTTCTCCCTTCCCTTCTCCCCTCCCAGTCCCCCCATTACACTCCATCTCCCTACTCCCCTTTATCCTTCTCCCCAAAGAAAGGGAGGCCCCTGTGAGTGAGTACCCACCCACCCTGGTACATCAGGTCACAGCAGGATACAAGAGTATCTGCTTCCACTGAGATCAAACAAGTCAGCCCATCTATGGGAAAGGGTTCCAAATGTCAGCTACAGACAGACAACCACTCCCCTGTCCAATTGTTAGGGGACTCACATGAAGAACAAACCCCATAACTGCTACTCATATGTAAGGGATCTACATCCAGCCCAAGCATGCTCTTTAGTTGGTTTTTCAGTTTTGGTGAATTCCAACAAGCTAGTTTCCTCTATAGGTCTTTTTGTGGTGTCCTTGAACACTCTGACTCCTTCTTTTTGTTAAGATAATCCCAAGTCCATTTAGAGAGCAGTTTGTTACTGCCTAGGTGTTATGTCACTACTTTGCCTATAAAATTTTTATGGAATGCTGTCTTTGTGATCCATAGGCATCATAGCTACATAGGATTATTGCTTGCTCTTTTCCTTTAAAAGTATACATGACCACTTCTGGTACCATGAAAGTTAGCCCTTGGGGAAGTCACACTCGGGTCAGTTCTAACTAAGCAGCCTCTGGACCCTGTGTCTGACATGCATGCTGTCTTCAGCAATAGGTACTTACTTTCCATCTCTGTGGGCTAAACAAGGGAAAGAGCTGTATATGTTGGGAGTCTCTTGGATAACCCTAATGGACACCTCAAAAGTGGGATTCTCATGCATTGTGTGAGTGTTAGGTGGTCTTTGGCTCTTGAAGCATTTTCTGCACATATGAGATAACTTTGTTTATTTATTCATAGGCTTATGTGTCTTAGGTAATAGCATTTCTTATGACTTGTCCTGTCATCATATTATTGGACCATCTTTCTTGTTCATTTATCTACCTTCACCCTGCCTAAATAAAGTCCTTCTCTATTTTTTCTATTTACCTATTCAGATTATTTGTGGGTTTCTTTATCTCCATTTCACTATCAGCATAATTTAGGGCTCTATAACTGCCACACAATTGTGAACTTTCTGTTCACTCTTCTAAAAATGATCCTTTAACCTTGAGAAGGGAGGGTACAGTATATATGTTTCACTTAAGGCTAAACATTCTTCAGCATCTTATTTTCTGTGACATAGTCAGTTGTAGAAATTTGTGTTAATTATCACATACTGCAAATAGAAACTTCCATGATGAGAGTTAAGAATCCAGTAATCTATGAATATAATAAGTCATTAGAAGCCACTTTAATAATATATCCACTTATCAAAATGATAACAATAGTTTTTCCCCTAGTGCCTATGACTTGTCAAACCATGCCTGTTGTGTTTTTTTATCTTATGGAGTGGTAAGGAAATATAAACAAAAAGTGATTGGTTTCTCTCAAATCATCCATGCCACTGTTGAACCAATGGGTGTGTATTGCCAAGGAAATTATTACTATATAGCTCACAAGATTTACAGCTTGGTAACATGGAAATTTACTATTCTTCTCCAGTTTATAGCACCGACTAGCAATATGAAAGCTAGACAGTAAAAATGGAACTTCCAGTCAGCATGCGGCTCAAGTACATGTTATCTTCAGCTACAGAATTTCATTGTCAAGTTTTGGAGGGTAACCAAATATATTGGCAATAGCTTTTCGAGTGTGGGAGATTTATAGGAAGTTACTGTACAACAATTCCAACATAAGGAATACATTCCTCATAGTGTACTTTAATTTGTTAGCCTATTGTATCTAATAGGGGCTTTGTTGCACTCTTTTTCTTTACACACACACACACACACACACACACACACACACACACACACACACA
>CAJQZJ010031819.1:3020463-3045625 GCA_907164525.1 Lophiomys imhausi
ACACACACACACACACACACACACACACACACACACACACACACACACAAATTCTACCGTATCATTTTTTTCTGAAAAATAAGCTTTATTACTATTCAAAAAGTAATTAATTGTATAATTTTTTCAAAAGGTCTTTAGCATTATTAGTGTTATTTTCCTTACTGTTCTTTATGAACAGGACTTTGGTATCACAAGCTCCAAGACCAACATTAAAAAATAAAACTTCAAGAACCTAAAAAACTACTATATAGCAAAGCATACCATCACCTGAGTAAGGTGGTAATATATAGAATGGTAATATAACTTTGCCAACTATACATCTTGCAGAATGTGAATATATATAATACACAAAGAATGAAAAAAATAAGCATCATAAACCAAACAACCCAGTTAAAAATATCAGGGATGGAAATAAACATATTCTTAACACATGAAATACAAACAGTGAAGAAACACTACTACAACTAAAAATCACATTTTGATTCTCATACAGAGATAACCATTGACTTAATACCTAATTTTCAGCAATACGCAGGTCATCTAGACAAAATTCATACAGAGAAATGCTTTAGCTAAATGATGTCATTAATATAAGGAAGTTAACATAGTTATAAAACACTTTATGCAAACAGAAAACAGTATATCTTCTTCTCAGAAGCTCATGGGGCTTTCTCCAAAATTGACCACATACTTGTACACAAAAACAACTCTCAACAGATAAAAGAAAATTGAAATATCACTCTTCATCTTATCTGACTAACACAACTTAAGGCTGGATATAAACCAAACAGAATCAACAGAAATCCTACAAATTCATAGAAACTGAACAACTCACTACTGAATGAAAAATGGGTAAAGAGCGAAATTAAGAAATAAATTAATATATATAGACTCTAATGAAAATAAAAACACAATTGATTATAATTAATGCATATCCAAGATGTATGTTCATAGTACTAAGTGTCTACATTAAAAAATCAAGAGATATTCATATTAAAAACTTAAGTGCACAGATGAAAACTCTAGAAATGTAATGTAGAAGTAATATTCAGGAAGCAATTGAACTTTGGGCTGAAGTCAATATAATGGACACAAACAATAAATGGAATCAATGGAACAGAGTTGTTTCTTTGAGAAAATCAACAAAATCTATTGACATTAACTAAATAAGAGACAAATACAAATTTAACAGATTAGACATGAAAAGGGTGTCATAAAAGCAGACACCAAGGAAATCCAAAGAATTATGAGAACATACTTTAAAAATCTATACTCCACCAAATTGGAAAATCTCCAAAAAAAATGATAATTGCCTTGATATGTACCACCTGTGAAACTAATTAAAAATCAGGTAAGCAACTTTAACAGACCTATAAGCTCCAGTGAAATAGAATCAATAAATAAAAGCTTCCCAATCCCTCCCCCCCCCAAAAAAAACCCTGCAAGGCCAGATGGTTTTATCAGAGAATTCTACTAAGCTTTCAAACTGCAAACATGAATTAATGCAAACACTTCTCAAATTATTCCTGAAAGTTTATGATGGTAAAATTATTCAAATACCTAAGGCACATAAAGTCCAAACAAAGAACGAGAATTATAGATCAATTTTCCTTATGAACACAGGTACAAAAATGTTTAATGAAGTACTTGCAGATCAAATCCAAGAACACATCATAGAGATCATCCACCATGATCAAGTACGCGTCATCTCAGAGATACAGGAATGCTTCAATGTACATAAACCAAATAAATGTAATTCACCATGTAAACAAGTGGAAAGACAAAAGCCTCATTAGTTACAAAAGAGACCTTTGCAAAAAACCTATCACCACCTCATGATAAACATTCTGGAGAGACTAGGGACACAAGAAACATATCTCAAAATAATAGAAATGATATGGAGGTGGGTGGCCAAAAGTGGATAACCAACATCAACATAAATGATGAGAAACTTAGAATATTTCCACTAAAAGTATTCAAAAGTCAAAGTGTTTTGTTAAACTCTTTTTGTATTTATTTAACATTTCTCTTGAAGTCTGAGTTGGAGGTCAGCCTGATATACACAATAAGTTCAAGAAGGATCAGGAGTATACCTAGATACCTTTTCTCAAAAGAAGAATAATAAATTTTAAAGCATTGAAAATTTTGAAAAAGATATCAGAAGATAGAAAGATAGAAGATAGAAAGATGTCATGCTCATAGATCAGTAGACTTAATATAGCTAAAATGGCCATCTTACTAAAAACAATTCACAGATTCAGTGCAATCCCCATAAAATTACAACACATTTCCTCATAGATTTTAAAAGGACAATTTTCAACTTAATATTGAAACACAAAAATGTCTAGGATAGCTAAAGCAATTCTGAATGTAAAAGAACTGCTGAATGTATAATTTTTTTTCCAATCTCAGATTGTACCATAGAGCTCTAGCAATAAAAAAACAGACAGTATTGACATAAAAGCAGACATATTGATCAATGAAATCTAATTGAAGACACAGACAAGAGTACACATACCTATAAGCACCTATTATTTTTATAATTAAACCAGTAATACACACTAGACAAAAAGACAGTATCTTCAACAAACGGTGCTGGTCAAACTAACTGGCAGCATATAGAAAAAAAGGTTCAACATATAACCAGATACATTGACTCATATAGAAGAGACAGTAAGAATATCGTTGAACTCACTATCACAGAAGAAAACTTCTGAACAGAACGCCATTAGCACAAGCACTAAGATCAACAATTATTGAATGTAATCTCATGATACTGAGAAGTATTTGTATGGCAGCAGACACTGTCCTGATTTATGAAAAATGGCAGGGTATCGAATGGATAGATTTTTACAATTATACAATTGATAGAGTCCTTACATCAAAAAAAGGAAAGAAATAAAAAAAAAACTTGACATTAAGAAAACAAAAACACGTTTAAAAGAAAGATACAGCTTTAAACAGAGAAATATCAATGAGGAAACACAAAAGTTTGAGCAGCACTTACAGAATCACTCAATATACTTAGTCATCAGTGAAATTAAATCAAAATTATTTAATTCCATTTTACACTGGTCAACCTGATCAACACAAGATTAGTAAAATAAATGATGGCTCATCCTGGCAAGGATGTGGAATAAATGAAACAAATCAGTTGCTGATGGGGGTACAAACTTGTATATCTACTATGGAAATCAATGCAGCAGTTCTTGAGCCATCTGGGATTAGCTCTACTTCAGTTTGATCTACCTACATTTGTCTTAAGTTAGGTTATTATTGTTATGATTAAACATAATGGCCAAAACAACTTAGGGACAAATGAGTTTATTTAGTTATACATCAATATCACTGCTCATCATCAAAGAAAGTTGGGACAGGAACTCCAACAGGACAGGAACCTATAGTTGTGAGCTGGTGAAGAGGTTACTGAGGGGAGTATCTTCCTGCGTTGCTCATTATGACTATCTCAGGCAGCATTCTTATAGAACTTGGGACCACTAGCCCACGGACGGTCCCAAACACAATGGACTAGCCCTTCTCCCATCAATCACTAATTAAGAAAATGCTCTGAAGCTAGAATCTTAAGGAGGCATTTTCTCAGATAACTCTTATTTGTGTCCAGTTGACATAATCTTGGGTATGCAGTCTAAGAAGTAAGTCTATATCCTGCAGCAGAGACATGTGTTCAACCATATTCATTGCTGTACTATTCATAAGAACCAATAATTGGTTTAGATATCTATCAAAGGATTAATGAATGCATAAAATGTGGTACATTACACAATAGAATATGATCCAACAGCTAAGAAAAATAAAATCATAAAATTTGCAGGTAAAGGGCTGGAGCTAGAAAGAAATGATCCTAAGTGAAGTAGCTCACACCCAGAACGACAAATTTTTATTATATGTTGTTGTTAACCTTAAGTCATTAACAAGCAACTACAATCCATATGACCACATAAATCAGGTGTAAAGTATGGGACTGGGGAGAAGTGGAAACGAAAATAGAATGAATAATGTCAAGTGTGGATGGTCCCTTTCTATCCTTGAAAGAGGTTGAAATGTCCCTTGTTGAGACCTTTGTCTCTTCTTTGTGACTGAGCTGCTGGCTAGACAGTCCCCAAACATCCAAGTAATTGCTATTTATGTCCCCCATTTCATCCCAGGAGTGGTGGAATTATCACCATAAATAGGGACTCTGAAGGTCAAACACAAGTATTTAAGACTTGAGTAACACCTTTAGCTGCTGAGACACCTTTGGGCCTATATGGTTTTCTGACCATGGTGGCAGAAAATTAGCCAAGTCAGTCAGAGTCTACAACGTCATACAGGATGTCAGTACTAAATTTCATCATAATGTTACTTACTAGCTTTCCTCCCCATTTTTTTTTTTTGAAGCTACATTTGTTTCAAAGTCAGTTCTTTGGTTTTTCTATCTGCTCAAATAATGTTCTTTTCAAATGAATTAGTGTAAGTTTTAAGATTAGCATCTATGAAACTAGTGATTTTCTTAGCAACTTGTTCTACAGATGAAACAAAAATAAATCTTATGCTCTAGGAAGGAAAAATAGGACAAAATACTGAGCAACTTTCCTTAGAAATTATTACTTTGGGTTAAATAAATCTAACAACAAGCATTTAAAGTTTCTTATTTTAACATTTTTGGTTTTAAGATTGTTTTTCTATAATGTTTTTATAGGTATTGGCTGGAGTTTTTGTTGTTATTGTTTTTGGTTTTGGTTTTTAATTTGGAAAATGTTATAAAGGTAGAATTTTGAGCAATCAATATTTTATCTACTAATCCCCAAGTTTTTTCAACATGTTTGTGTATTTCTAAACTACCAAGGACACTAGCAATTAATATTAGAAAGCACAGTTATTTTCAGTGTTAGCTCTTGGCATATAAATACTTCATGTGAAAGCCCTTTGAGCCATTCTTTGAATTGTAAATATGGACAACTCTTCTGATGACTCAGCCATTTAGCAGCTATTTATTTGTTTTCTTAGAAAGCCAATAAAGAGACTGTTTGGAACTAAGACAGCTCTTTGAAGCTTAATTCTATTTTAATACCCAAGGACCTTAGAGGCTATGAAACACTGACCCATCTGTAGTCTGTAGCATAGCAGCTTGAACTGTATTCCATGATGAATGGGACTCTGTGCAGTATTTGAGTTTGTTAATTATTTAATGTTTAAATTTTTCCAAAAATCATAAAATTTAATAATTTACACATTCTTAAGTATCCAGTTCCCTGCTGTAAAGTACAAGTGCAATACTGAACAATCACCTCTGTCACCAGTGCTTTTCAGCTGGTGACACTGAGAGTGCGCTCCTCTCTAGACACTGTCTGTTCTGTTCTCCTCCGCTCCTGGCCCTCACCCTTTACTTTTGTTTTCTCTAAAACTGACTCCTCTGAATGAATGAATCTTACATAAGATTTGTCACATGCATGGAAGTATGTTGTAGTTTTTCTTTTAGTGATGAACTTATTTAATGAAGCAGAATAATAAATACAGCTTTTCCCTTTCAGAAGCAAATAAAACCTTTATGGCTTATTTATTTATAACTCTGTTAAATGTTTTCAAGATTCCTCCATGTCTCAGTGAGTGTGCTAGTACCTCATTCTTGTGATGTTGAATAATATTGCCGTCTACATAGGTGTACATCTTAGCTATCTTTTCACACCTGAAGGACACTGGGTAGTTTCTACCTGCCAACTGTAACTGAATATAGTATCAATATGACTGTATATTTTGCTGATATCCCTATCATAAATTCATTTAGACATATAGCAAAAGGTTAGGTTGCTAGATCATATTGTAATCTGACATAATTTTTTTGAATTACATATTTTCTCATTTTCCAGTCTATTTCAGATCCCTGCCAACAGTATATAAGATTTAATATCAACACCTATACTCTCTTCCCTCTCTTTTTTCATTTTTCTTCTTTCTTTTACTCTTTTCTACATCTTCTTCCTATTCTTATCAGTCCACTCTTTTTCTTAATAGTTTTCACTTGCATTTTACTATTTAGTAAAACTGAGCATATCTTTTTGTTTTTACTGACCATTGGAAGTAGTTATTCTTAGTTTGAGTTGCTTGTGGTTTGGGTTTTTATGGTATGAAACTTGAACATGATGCTTATATGTTTAGGCTATTGACTACTATTTAGATATATGTTTGATAAATGTATGCACTATTATATGGATTACCTTTTTTTCATTGTTAATAGTAAACATTGAAGAACAAAATGTGTTTGTGTGTGTGTGTGTGTGTGTGTGTGTGTGTGTGTGGTTTGTGTGAACTCTTTCTGTTTATTTTATTCTTTATTGCTTGTGTATTTCTGCTGATAAAGTAGTAATCTGACCTTTCCGGAAAGCCAATGAGCTAGGTGCTAAAATGACAGACTCCCTTTCTTCAGTGGGAAGTTCTTCTTCCCTCTAATCTGAGGAAGCCTCAGATCCTCTAAGGTGTGTCACATCACCCAACTCTTAGAAACCCACCCAGTGAACCTGGAGTTCTTTCCCAATCCGGCACTTCCCACGGGGATAATTAGGCATTACATTTCTTTTCTTCTGATAGGATGATATCCAGGGAATTAAACACATTAATTTCTAAAACTTCTCCTCACTGCCCAAAGTTTTATAATGCCCCTGATTCACAAATTAAATACCCCTCCCCACACACACACTACCACGACTGCCTGAGACTTGACTGTTCAGTTTGGGCTGGGGAAGGAAGCCCTCTTCCTTCCATGAAGAATCTTCTCTGCCACTTCTTGGCAGGCTAGGCCTGCTTGGGGTTCATGTTCCGACTAAGAGTCCCTAAGCTTCTGCCACCTCTCCTAGACCACCAGCCTGCTGCCTGCCCTGGCTCTAGGAGCCCCAGGCTCATTGAAACTGTCCATCCTTGTGCTGCCAGTTTAGCTAAGAGAGCTGTAACACTAGACAGTGAAAATAAACTTTTTGCCTGCCTCTGTGGCCTAGCCTGTCGACACTTTTTTTGCCAGGACTAACCTAGCCCACTGCTTCTGGTGGAGGAGAATGAACAAGTCCAGAATTCCCTGAAGAAGCCACAGAATGTCATTTTCCATGTCATATACTGGAAACCACAAAATCCCAACCAGGAAATTTTAGCTTTGTTTCCTTAGAGAAGTGGTATTTCTCATAAGTTTAGAACTTTGATTAGTTTGGTATAATCTATATAAATGGTGTTTAGTCCATCTCAGTTTTGCAACCTGAATATCAATTTATTTTCCATCTTAATTAATTATCTTGGTGATTTTGAGAAGCTTAGCTGATGATTTATTAAAAGTAGACCACTAGTTTATTTATTTATTTTTTGTAATTTTAATGTCCATGACTATCAGTGTGTGTATGCCACACAGTTTTTTAACTACTACAGATTTATAGTAATAATTGTCAGGAAATATGAAACTTTCTATTTAGTCTTCTTCATCCTCTTTTTAATTAATTAATTAATTAATTAGTTTTTTTGTTTGTTTTGGTTTTTCGAGACAGGGTTTCTCTGTATAGGTCTGGATCTTCTGGAACTTACTCTGTAGACCAGGTAGCCTTGAACTCACAGAGATCAGACTGCTTCTGACTCCCAAGTGCTGGGATTAAGGGCAAGTGCCACCATGCCTGAGATCTTTCTAGAATTCTAAATATTTTAGTAAGATGTATTTATTTTTGCAAATTCATTCTTTTAATGTTACCCTAAGTCACTTAAGATTAGTTCTGGCATATTCACAATATTAAAAATTTTACCCAAACATGGTATTCTTTTGCTTATATTTATACTAAAATCTTAATTTCTTTTTCGTTATTGTGTAGTTTAACTTCATAAGCCTTTTATAGCTGTTTAAATTAATAATTCACAATGTCATTCCTTTTGAATATGTTTTCAATAGAGTTGTTTAGAAAGGAGGTCTAATTTATCCAGTTTGAAACTTGAATTTCTGAGCTTTGGAAAATTGCATTCTATCATATATTCTTGAAGTTGTAGAATTAGAATTATGTCACACATTGGGTCTACCTCCCATGAGAATCCTATTCATCTCAGCACCAGAATATGCAGTAGCATGTCTTTATCTCAGAATTCATTAGTAGTTGACATCTAAATATTAACAAACTCTACTTATCATCATATTTATTTTTAAAAAATCTACCACATTCTATCATTTTTATTCAAATATTTACTTTTTTCTCAGGGTGTTGGAACAGATATCAACAGGATTAATGATTGAGGCAAGCTCGTGGAATAGAGTGGAAAATTCAAGTAAATAAAAGGTGATGAGTTTTAATTTGAATGTAGTAAATGTCTCTGTGGCTATTTTTTATTTTGATGCCCATTAAAAGATAAAGATATACAATTAAAACAAAATAAAAATATCAAGCTTTCTATAATTGATACCTGTGTGTTCCTATCATAAAAGGACAAGCATTTTTTTTTTTAGATTGGACATAAAGGAGTATAAACATTCTTAGGTTGAGATTTTACAGAAAATAATATTACTGAAATTTTTCAACCAAATTATAATGTAATTGAGTTTGTTATCCTCATGCGGAAAGGAATACTATGTAACACTATGCATCTAGTAGTAGAGTTTCTTAAACTATTAAAGAGTTGTTAATATAAAATAATTTAGAACTTATCATTTTAAAGCAAATATATATGATTTAGAACCCATCAAACTCACAAATATTTCAAAGAATTATCATACACTATGATTGCAGTTGGTAAAAATATTTTCAGTTGTTGAAAAACAAGTAATTTCAAACTGAGCTAATATTAACATAGAAAAATAAGTTAACTCTCTCTATTAAGACAACATGCTTTATCTAAAACAGAATTTAGACAAAAAAAGTAACTGATTTATGAATATCTGATTGAAGAAAACATATTGGGTCTTTTACCATAGCATAATTTGACAACTCATGTTTGGAAATAGATTGTATGTTGGAATTATGATTATTAAAATAATTGCAATCGAGAAATGCTAAAATTATAATTAAGTGAGATTATCAAATAAATATTACAAAGGTCATCTTATTGTGTAATTTAAGTTAAACACACTCTACCAAGAATACAGATTCATATTTGTAGTATATATAGTCTCTGAAGATATCTAAAACTAAATGTCAAGCTCAAGAAAGACACATTAGAATGTGAGTGTAGATAGTCTGTATATTATGGCATGGCACAATGATTTTAAGATAATCTTATAAGAAAAAAGTTATGTTAAATTCTTCAAATTCAAGTTATTTTTGACACTCACAAATGATTTTTAATGATATATACTGTTTTCTTAGGGGATATTTCCACCTAAGTGAATAGAATACATTCATAGACACATTTATTTTCTGCAATTATAAAACCTCTTTTGCTCTGCATCCCCCAAAATACCAAATGCTTTTATTTAGAGCTACCTTTCTACTTTGATGATATTGCTTTTTATAGTTTATCTCTTAAATGTTTGACTCATGAGTGGTTTCTAGACATTATTTTCTTTGCTTTTTATACTGAATTATGTTACTGATATGTTTCAGTTTTGTGACTTTCTCTTGGTAGTTATGTTAGAGTTTCTTTGAGAGGATTTAACTTCAGTTACATTAATAAGAATTTTTAAAGTAAAGCTTCTATGCCATTTCATGCAGAGTGGAGCCTCTGAAAAATTTGTAAGAAGAATTGATAAACATTGCACTGTTGTAAGCTTCTCCTAATTTCCTTAAATATCATTGAAAAAATATAATTTTCAAATCGATAATTAATGAAAGCTATAAAGGAGATCAAGTAGAAATAATTTAAGAATGAATTAAGAAAATAAACCCATTGTTTATTATCTCAATGAGAAAGGTTTATCAACATAGGGTTCATTACTCAGCAGACAAAGAGAACAGTGTGTGTGAAGGGGAAAGACACTGTGAACTCTAAGAATCACATCTAAGATGCCAACATTTTATGCAGACCAATGCTCTTTTCAATATCACAGCATGCAGGAATCCACAAGCTCAGACCTCTGTCATTTCATATATATAGTTTTATATATACAGAAACCAAAATGCTAGGAAATGAGTGATTTGCATTCTTTTTAGTATTCTGGAGATAAAATCTTATTTGCAATTTAACTTTAATGTCAATAAATATAGGCACAGACTCTTTGAGCTTGGTCATCGTTTTCCACAAACAATTATATCTTCTTGAAATGTAGGTACATATAGGTCATTGTAATAGTAAGTGTTCAGGGCAGATTTATCTCCTCAACCTTCTGAAAGGCAAAGTGCAAATGATTGTCTGTGCTTGATAAAAAAAAACTGTTAATATAAGCAAGTTTTGAGACATGAAATTCTAAAAATGTCAAAGGCCATATTGTACATTAAAAGTGAACCCTGACCCATGATCACTACCACTGGTTATGGATATCAAAACACAAAGTCTCTAACAATTAAGCTTCAAAAAAATCAGGAACCCAGTATAAGCTCTCCAGATGCCACCTGGCTAATTCTTCCACATCCTCTAATTCCATTTGTGATCAGCTGAAGGGTTGGGGGAGACAAAAAACAAAATCATAAACAAAACAAAACAAAACAAAAATCCTCTGTCTCATCACACTCTCTTCTACAAGGATAATCTGCCCTTGATTTCCATAGCCAGCAACCTTCATAATGTAAATATGCCTCTTTCCTCATTATTTACAACATAATCTTTCTTTACTCCTGTGACTGTTTTTGATTATCTCCCTACTGTAAATGAGAGTGGCCAAAACCAGAAATAGTCTTTGGATTTTTCATTTGGGCTGTCGTCATTCATGTCTACATTGTTTATTTAAATTATATTTATGATAAAATAACTAATTGTATACTTATGACCAATAAGGAGTGTAGGTAACAATGCCCTTGTAAAGGACATTGAGGACACTAAATGCATCTAGTGGGTGTGAGCTGGTGGATCTGTTCTAAAAGAAATAAATTGCACACCCTGACTGTACTTGGTTAAAGGGTGATATTTTCAGAAACAAAGCTAAGTGTCATGGTTTCTAGAGTGGAGAGTTTAGGAGCTTATAAGTGCTTTATCAGAAATTAGATCTCTCAGTACAATGAAGGTTTTTAGTTGACATTTTTTGTAGCTATGTATACAACTTCTGACAGTTTCTGTCCTCTACATATTTCCTTTGCTTTTGACTGTTAATCACCTGAAGAAATCTTTTCATTGCCCTCCCCTAGAAGCTTCTTTTACTATCCTGTTCCTTTTTTCTTTTTACTTTTTTTGTTTTTTTGTTTTTAAATGCTTATTTATTACTTCAAGTTACATCTCCATCACAATCCCCTCCTTCCACCCCTCCCTGCCCTAACCTTCTACCCTCTCCCCCTTCTCCTAGAACTCACAGTTCCTTTTTTTAATAATTAGGCCACAATTACCCATTCATATATATATATATATTTGGCAACTGATATTAATATTCTATTATCTATCTATCTCCGTGAGTTTAAAGTTCTATACCTAATTCATTTTCCATCCTAACTGGCATTACCAATTTTAAGACATCTTCTTAGACATAGAACATCCTTTTAATTCCTGAACAACTTAAAGTTTAACTGTGAGACTATAACTATCTAGTCTTCAACCACATCAGAGACCTGAGAAGGATAAATATATCTGATTATACAGGAAGTGCAGAGCCAGCAGCTCCCAAAACTAAGAAATGACAGAGAACTAGCAAAAGCCTCAAAAATCTGTAGAATTTGGCATTTAAAAAAGGTTTCTTCACTTAACACTTTTTGGTATTTTGACATGTCAGTTCCTGACAGCATCCCTATTCTACTCCAATTAGAGGATGAGCATCAAAGAATCTCCATTTGGAGATGGTTGCATTAGTGGCAAGCTTGTCACTGGGCAAGAAAAATCTCTTGCTTCAACTATAGACAGAATTCTGTCCTAAAAGGACAAAATTCGGAAGCAGGTAAGTCGACAGCCTAGCTCTGCCAAGGCAGGGTAGGCAATTCCTTCATAATTGCTTCTTTACAATTAATGTCTGTCAGAGATACTGGGCCAAGAAACTGAAGATAAATGCTGTAATATATGGAGAGAAATTGGGGACTACCCAGGCAGCCAGTTGTCTTTTTACATTCTTAACCCTCCTTTACATACAAATATTATGAACAATTGTCCAACAGCATATGTGTGTGTGCTGTTTTCTTTTTGTTCTTTGTATTTGTAGTAGTGTTTTATTCCAATATTTTGCTGTTAGATCTTCATAATTTTCTTTATATTTTTTCAGACTCACTGAAGAAGGGAAGGAGAAATGTCTCAGCTTTCATTTCTTAAATACAAATAGTCTCTGCTGTCCATGTCTTATTTTTGGCTGCAGTGGATGTTTATGTATGTAATAACTATTTCCTCCAAACTTAATCATTCCTCCTAAAGATCCGTGGGCATCTCATACTCTTGGGATGCTTAAGAGGCTTACAAAGTTCAGGAAGTTCTGAAATTTCTTTTTTTTTTAAATACTTTATTTTTTTTTCTTCAAGTTACATCTCAGTAACAAACCCCTCCCTATTCCCCCTTCCTAACCCGCCCTTCCACCCTCTTCCCTCCAGAGGTTTCCCCTTTCAGTGAAATTTCTAAGAGACATGGGCTCTCTCAAGGCTATGCAAGGAGTAAGTAATTGCTGGAGGAAAGATTCTTCAGTGGAGCTGCCTTAAAATGGGTCAAGAGCTTTGACTGAATATCACCATGCTGGGGGATATTTTCACCTGGTGTAGCTGCCTTTATCCCACTCATGCAATTGTAAATAAGCCCTCTGTGAGCAATATAAATAAACTACTGTTTCATGTGACTAGATTCACATAGAAATGTTTTTGTTCAGTCATTAGTGCCCTGTTTGGGGTTGGATAAACATTATTCACATTTCCCCAGGAAAAGCTTCATATGCCCATTAGTGAAAATAAGAAGACATTATGGCATTCTATTAGTAAAAGTTGAAGGTTTTGAACTCTGCCTGCTTTCCCAGAGAACTGCCTTTACCAGAGACACAAGATAAGATGCCACCCCAAGTCCTTGCTTGTCAACTCTCTTAGAGCATAGCCAACAGTGGTAACTGAACCCCGTACCCTGTGCTCCATTTCCTGCTGTACAATACTGCCTGATTTCTGATTTCCTAGAGATCTGCAGGTAAGAGTCACATCAGGCTACAACCCCCCCCCCCAAGGCCTTGCCTGTCAATCTCCTGAAAGCACACCCAACAGCTCTAAACTATACCTCATGTTTCTAACCTGAGACAATATGGTGACAAAGTTTGCACAATATCACTTGGTGAACATGAGTATGGGATCATCTGTACTGCAACCAGATGGTGGGGCCCAGTATTTAGCATTTCAATACATAGCAGCACCAGACTGCCTCCCAACACTCCATACCCTTTGTTCCATTTCCCACTCCATTACCCTGCCTATGCCTACTTTCTCAGAGGCCACACAGGCACCAGGGACCCCAGCCAATGCTGGTAATAGGGATCCCTGAGGCAACATTAGTACTCCAAAACCCAGAGACCATGCAGACTACAAAAACCCCAGTAGAGACATCTTATTAGATGAAGAAATCTGAAGAAATGCTGATCACCAGAACCCTATGCTTCTTAGCTCAGAAGACCAAGTGGAAACAGAAACCAAAAGAGAAAATTCGAAAACACTCCCATCCATTAAAGATAAATTCAGAAACTAGCACTTGAATCTATAATAACCACAAAACTTAGATGACCAGAGGCCATCATAAGAATACAATCAACAACAGCTAGGAAAATATGGCACCACCAGAGGCCAGTTATCCTATTACAGTAACCCTTGGATACTCCAACATAGCTGAAGAACAAGGAAATGACCTTAAATTCAGTCTTATGAAAATGATAGAGACCCTTAATGAGGAAATCGATAAATTCCTTAAAGAAATATAGAAATACAGAACTAAACAGGTGAAGAAAATGAATAAAACAATTGAAGATCTGAAAATAGAAATAGAAAAAAACAAAAACAAAACAGGAAATCCTGAAGATGGAAACTCCAGGTAATAGAACAACAGAAAATACAGACACAAGTATCAATAACAGAATACAACAGAAGGAAGAGAGAATTTCAGGTGTCAAAGATACAAGAAATCAAAACATTAGTCAAGGAAAATGTTAAATCTAAAAATTTCCTGACATAAAACATCCAGGGAATCTTGGATACTATGAGAAGACCAAAGCTAAGAATAACAGGGATAGCATAAGGTAAAAATTCCCAGCTCAAAGCTCCAGAAAATATTTAAAAACAAAATCACAGAAGAAAATTTCTCTAACCTAAAAAGAGATGCCTATAAACATATAAGAAGCTTACAGAACATCAAATAGATTGAACTAGAAAGAAAATCCTGCTGCCACATAATAATCAAAACACTAAATGTTCAGAACAAAGGAAGAATATAAGAAGCTGAAAAGAAAAAGGCCAAGTAACATATAAAGGTATACCTATTAGAATTACACCCGAATTCTCAACAGAGACTCTAAAACCCAGATGAACAAGAGTAGATGTTTTTCAGTCTCTAAGAGACCACAGATGCTCTCTCAGACTAATATACCTAGCAAAATTTTCAATCACCATAGAGGGAGAAAACAAGACATGAGATAAACAAATTTAAACAATATCTATCAACAAATTCAGCCCTACAGAAAGTACTAGTTAGAAAACTCCAACCCACACAGGTTAAACACCAGAAATGAATAAGCCCCCCACACCAGCAAAACCAAAAAAGAAAGCTCATTCTCTCTCTCTCTCTTCAGCATCAAAATAACAGGAATTAGCAATCATTGGTCATTATTATCTCTCAACATCAATAGAGTCAATTCCCCAATAAAGAGACACAGGCTAACAGAAAGAATGGATGCAAAACAGGATTCATCATTCTCTTGCATTCAAGAAACACAACTCAGCATCAAAGATAGTTATTACCTCATAGTAAAAGACTAGAAAAAAGTTTTCTAAGAAAATGGACCCAAGAACAAGCTGGAGTAGCCATTCTAATATCTAATAAAATAGACTTTCAATGAAAATCATTCAAAAGAAATAAGGCAGGAGACTTCGTACTCATCAAAGGAAAAATCCATGAAGATGACAGCTCTATTCTGAATATCTATGCCACAGGAATACCTATATTCATTAAAAAAGTATTAAAGTTTGAATCACACATTAAACCACATACATTTAAAGTAGGAGATTTCAACACTCCACTCTCACCAATGGACATGTCACCCTGTCTATCACCCTGAAAAAAAAAAACTCCAAGTCCAAGTGGATCTAAGACCTCAGCATAGAATGGATACACTAAAATTGATAGAAGAGAATGTGAGGAATATCCTGGAATACATTGGTACAGGACACAATTTCCTGAAGAGAACAATAATAGCTCAGGCAATAAGATTGACAATTAATGAATGGGACCACATGAATCTGAAAATTTTCTGTAAGGCAAAGGACACTATCAAAAGGACAAAATGACAGCCTACAGAATGGGAAAAGATCTTCACCAACCTTACATCTGACAGAGGGTTGGTATCTAAAATATATATAAAAAAGTCAAGAAACTAGACATCAACAAACGAAATAAACCAATTAAAATGGGGTACATATCTAAACAGGGAATTCTTGACAAAGGATTCTCTAATTTCCAAGAAGCACTTAAAAAAATGTTTAACACCTAGTCATCAGGGAAATGCAAATCAAAACAACTCTGAGATTCTCTCTTACACCTGTAAGAATGGATAAGATTAAAACAAACAAACAACTCACGGGACATCTCATGCTGGTGAGGATGTAGAGCAAGGGGAACACTTTGGAAAACAATTTGGTTTCTCAAAAAAAAAAATGAGAATAGATCTATCTCAAAACCCAGCCACTCTGCTCTTGGGCACATACGCAAAATATGTCCCACCATATCAAAAGGATAATTTCTCGACTATATTTTTAGCAGATTACTTGTAATAATCAGAAACTGGAAACAACATACATATCCTTCAACTGAAGAATGAAACAAGAGAGTATTGTACATTTACACAATGGAATACTACTCAGCTATTATGAACAATGACATCAGAAAATTTCCAGGCAAATGAATGCAACTGGAAAAGATCATTATGTGTGAGGTAACCCAGACCCAGGAAGACAAACATGGTATATACTTACTTACTAGCAGATAGTAGCCAGAAAAGACAGGATGGCCACAGACCCAAAGAAGCTCAGTAACAAGGAGGGTCCAAGGGTGGATGCTTAAATCTCCCTAAGAAGGGGAAATAGAATAGACATCAGGGATGGATGCGGGGATGGGTCTAGGAAGGGGAGGGGTTTGGATGGGAACAGGAACGATTTATTGGGGTGTGGAGAGAAAGAGAGAACACTGGGACAGGGAACTGAATTTGGTGTGGAGGCATCTCTGGGACAACCTACAAACCTAGCACAAAGGAAGCTCCCAGGAATATATGAAGATAACCTTAACTAACACTCCTATTAATGGATGATATGGAACCTGAAATGAGCATCTTCTGTAAACAGAAAAGAGTTACACTGGAGGGATTGGGACACCAGCCCAGCCACAAAACCTTAGACCCACAATTTCTCCTGCCTTCAAGATGTGCAGGGGTTAAAACCAATGACAGGCCCAATTTGAGAGACACGTCATGAGACAGAGCCCACCTCTAACAGTATTAATGCTATTCTGCTATATGTGCATACAGTATCCCAGCCTGTTATCTATATTCTTCACCCTGTATCTAATTCAAACGAATGTGGAGACCCATAGTCAAACATTAGGCTGAGCTTGGAGAATCCTGTGGAAGAAGGCTAGGAAGGATTGGAGGAGCCAGAGGGATCAATAACACCACAAGAAAGCCTACAGAATCAAGAAAACTGGGTCCATACGGGCTCACAGAGATTGAACAACCAACCGGAAAGTATGCATGGGACTCTTAGGCCTTCTGCACATGTGTAACAGCTTGTAGCTTGGTCTTCACGTGGGCCTCCTAACTGAGATGTCAGGGTCTGTCTCTGATTCTGTTGCCTACTGTCCTTTCACCTAACTGGCCTGGCTTGTCTAGCCTCAATAAGGAGATGATGTGACTACTCTTTGTGCAACTTGATATGCCAATGCTGGCTGATATCCCTGAGAGGTCTTCTCTTTCCTGAGGAGAAAGGGAGGAAAGGGTATGGGGGAAGGGGAGGGAAGAGAGGTGAGAGGAGAAGCTGTGATCCAGATGTAAAACTAACTAACTAATTAATTAATTAATTTTTAAAAGTCTAAGTTTTCTCAAACAAAACAAAGCAAACATACAAACAAACAAAAAATGGGATCAGCAGAAGAAACTACCAAGACTTGAATTTTTAGAAATAACGTTTCTTTAAAAATCACAACTTGTTATGGTATTAAAATGGTGGGAAATAGGAGAAAGAAAATGATTGTGCAGATTAGGGCCTCATGGTGGTCAGCTAAATGTTCATGCATTTGTATTATAAGTCAGTCAAGATTTCTGGTTGATTTTTGTCGCTTCTAAAGAGTAATTAATTGTTTTAATCCTAAAAAGCATTTATCACAGCAGAAGTTATCCAGAAACGGAACACGGAAGAATTGATCTCACTCATCAAGTATAAATCTCATAGGCTGTGCATTTTTACTGTTTCAAATATCAATAATTCTATTAAAAATAAAGCACAGTTTTTGCAAATTTTATTATTTTGACAAGTGCTTACTTAGTATCTGTTGATTGTGTGTTTGTTTGTTTATACATAGAACAGGAACTGTGAGGCCCTAGTTAGAAAAGTGGACAATTCAAAAAAGAATTATTATTATTTTGATTTTTCTGAGCAATGCTTTGAAAGTGAAAATTGAGTACTTTGTAGTTGTTTTATTTCTTAATGCTGTTATGACACTGCTGAGAACTTAGTTATATTAGTCTACAGTAGAAAATAAAACTGAGGTTGGTTAACAGGAGATTGGCTGACTTGTCTGAGACGTGCAGTGTGAAGTGCTGAAGTGGACTTCTGTCAGCTGCTGCTCTCAGGCAGAGTTGTTCAAAACTGTCAGTATGTAACAGAGCTTGTAGTTCTGCAGAAATGCTCCAAGAGTAAAATAATTCTCATTTTATATATTGTACAACTGCTGTGTCTGGAAATTTACATGATTCCCCAATTTTCAATTACTGCAATGCTGCAGTTTTCATATTTCAAGCAAGTTTTATAAGAAATTTGACTATTAGGTCACCTGTTTCAACTTTTTCATCTTATGGAATTTCTGAAATATTTTCAGTTAAAAATAAAACTGTAGAAATTACAGTTTAGCAAGTTTAATGGATGCCAGGTTTCTATCCTTTTCTCTAACCTGGCACAAATCCCACCACTTGGAATTGCTTTTTCAGTCAATACTTAATGCTTCCCGTTTAAATCACTCCTGGAGTAAATCGCATTAACTCTTCAAAATGATTCAGTTAATTCAAGGTCAGAAACTCATGGTATTTACTGCCTGATATACCCTGGTGGGGCACAATGCCAGGCACACAGTCAGTATATTGCAAGTCAATTGAATGAGAATGAGAAGTTACTATGCAAAGGTTTCCTGCCCTGGCCTTCTGGGCAATCTAAGATTCTGTGATAAGATTTTGGAGAATGCTAACTGGTCTCTAAATGGACTCTGCCTACATATATTTTGTGAGAAAAGTAATACTGATTTTTTTTTAAGAAAAGAAATGACAGCCTTTCCTTTCTAATGTATCTGAGATCATTTAAGATTTTTCCCTCCTCGAAAGAAACGGGTATTCTTCCAGACAGCATTTGGGCTGGTATACTTCAAAACTTAACACTCTCAAATGGATACCTTCGTGACCTAACATTCATAATACATTTTTTAGAGCACAACATAGATGACTTTTTGTTTTATATTGAACATTATGTATAGCTGAAGGAACCTTTCATAGGAGTTCTGAAATACACCTTTCTTAGAGTGCAGACTAAGACTTAAATATAGCTTTGAAAACTGAAATTATATTTATATACATTTTATAAAGCATTGTTGTAAAACATGGATCTATTTATCATTTATGGAAAGATATTTAGCTGCATATTTACTCTCTATAGAATATTGTTACATGTAATTGCATACAATGGCATCTTTAGGGTTAGTAAAGATACTTCAGTCAGTGAAGTGATTTTGCAATGTATGTAATCACATCGGTTTTGGTCCTCAATACTCACATGTGTTCTTTTAGTCCCAGGGCTGCTGAAGACCTTTGCACTACTTCATCTTATCCAGTCCATGAAACTTAAGTACCAGTGAGGGATCCTTTTCTACAAACATGGTGATGGTTTCTCAAGAATGCTCTATGAGGCTGACATCTGGCCTCATAAGTTCTGTCAAGTTGATGATAGTAACTATCATAGAATGGAATCTTTTTGGCATCTTAATTGGTCATCCCAAAGAAATTCATTATAAGAAAGCATAAACTATTTCTATGGTGTTTCTTAATTTTAGTACCATATCTACTCATACTAGTTCCATGACATTTTGAATGTAATAAAAATAATTGAAAAAAATTAATTTGTCATAAAATTCATACAGAAATATTTCACCCTAAAGCTAGAACTGGATCAATAGACATTTTGTTGTAATTATATTTAGTAATCTTGTTTCATTTTGTTGCATCTGTAATCATTTATCTAATCATGTGATCATAGCCAAAATATGCTGTTGTGTCAGGTGTATAGAAGTCTAATAATGCTAGCCTACTGGAGTTAATGAAGAATGTAGATTCAAAATGACAGGTGAATAAAGCCAATAAGGAAGGCATTTTTATCATAACATACAGTTAGCTTTCTACTACACTGAAAAAAAATGGAAGAGATTTGGATAACCATATAGAATATGACTTATAAAATAATTAAACTGAAGAATATCTCATTTCATGGTAGCCATTCACATTTGAGCTATTATTCTGTATAAGTTGTCATGACAGGGACTTGGCAAGATGATGTCACTAAGCTTGGACATACTCTGATCATCAGGAAGACCGTGGACTATCACAGAGATAAACTCCTGAAGAATGGCAGATTGAGAGGTCCAAGCCTATCTGGGCTTGCCCAGCAAATACAGGGACAATAAAGAACTCTGTACTGGACATACAGATACTGGAAGTACAGAGACATCAGACATGGGGGACACAGCACTTCCTGCCTCAGTGGAAAAGCTGACTGATCACATCTTTTCAGGATGCCAACTGGCAGTTTTGACCTCCAAACTGAGGCATTCCTCAATTTCCTGAGTCTGCAGCTTCTGTGCAAGCATTCTGACACCCAAAAGAAAACCAGCAAAGTCACTATGGTAAGACTGAGGGCAATTCTTCCTATGATATGCAGCATGGTGACATTGGACTGACCGGTAACTGGGGATTCGAACTAACAGTTGCTGAGCTTCCTTGAACCCAAATGCCCTGCGGACAGGATATAGACTACATATTGGAACTCCCTGCTACCCCCTTGCCCGGCCCTCGACTGGGCACTCTGGTACAGCATCTACCTCTCATCCCAGAGCAGTAAAGCACTGTGTGCATCCAGAACAACAGGGCTGCACTGGTTCACTGAGCTCCAATCTGAGAGGCACAGGTTGACCTGAGACTCACCCGGAAAGAGTTTGGGAGGACCATAACCACAGTCCTGACACACTAGCTACAGGAAAACTCTGAGAAGCCTCACCGACCCAGACAAGCTGCTCTGGAACACAGCGCTTCTGTCAGGGAAAAGACTGTGGAACTTCCCCAGAGTTCAAGGGCTGTAGATGCCTTGTGAATCCCACATTGGAATGCCCTGCCCATTCCCACTTTGCCAGAGCACTCAGTCCACAGCATCTAGATCTCTGCCAGGAGCAGTAAAGCTGTTCTGGACCATTGTGTACTGCCCCAGCAAGTGGGTGGCACTGGACCACAGAGCTTCTGATTAAAAGACACAGGCTGAAATTGGGATCTCCCTGAGAGCTTCCTAGAAGGACAATGACCACAGTCCTGACCAAAGTCCTGATACCCTAACTTTAGGGAACTGCCAGAAGCCCCTCTGGCACAGGCAAACTGGACTGGGGCACAGTGATTCTGACTGGAAAAAGACAGCTGAGCCTCCTCAATTCAAATACTGTGGACAGGGTGTGAATTCCACATCAGAGCTCCCTGCTAGCACAAGCCTTGTCCCTCAACTGAATACCCAGGCTACAACACAGAGAGCTCTGACCCTGGAGCAGTGAAACAACCTTGGACCATTTGAACACAGTACTTTTGGCAGGAAGGCACATGTAGAACCTGAGAGCCCCCTGAGAGTACCTTGGGAGGTCCAGTGCTAGCCTACAGTCTGTGGCATGCCGAACCCCACCATCACTAAGAAGACAAGCTGGATCTCAGGGACCTAGAGGCAGGAATAACACATCCCACCCAAACCCTGACTTGAATACCCATTTGGGACACAATAGGAAGGGATGAGGTATGGAATGCCCACTGAGAACCAGACCCCAACACAGGGCCCCATCCAGCCTGTGGAGAGCTACAGATCACCAAGATTATGTGACCTCTACACCAAAGCTTCTTCCATGGCACCAAGTCCAGAAAGCACCAGGAATAAACAGCTACAGACAACCAGATGGCTAAAGGCTAGTGAAGGTACAGAACTGAAAAAAGTCAAGGAAATATGACTCCAACAAAATTCACCTAGGCTAGTACAGGAACAATAAGCCCTGACCATCCCACCACAGCTGAAACACATGAAAATGATGACAAATCTATACTTAGGAAAATAATAGATGCCTTACAAGAAGAAAATAAATCCCTGAAAGAATTTAAAGAAATCACAATTTCACAAATGAAAGCAGTGGACAATTCCATTGGAGTGGACTCAGTCAAACAAGAGTGGGAAATAGAGAAGGCTGTGAAAGATTCGCAGGCAGAAACAACCAAATTGGAGGAGGAAATGTATAAAACAGTTCAAGACTTGAAACTGGAAATGGAAGAAATAAAGAAAACAAAACAGACAATCCTGGAGGTGGAAAACCAAGGAAAGAGAACAAGAACTACAGACATGGGTATCACAAATAGAATACAAGAGATGGAAGACCGAATCTCAGCTGTGAAAGACTTGACTGAATAAATCAGTACAACAACCAAAGAAGATGAGAAACCTAAAAAATTTCTTACCTACAAGAAATCAAGGACTCAATGAAAAGAAAGAACCTAAGAATTATAGATATAGATGAAAGAGAAAACTCCTGACTCCAAGGTTCAGGAACCATTTTCAACAAAATCATATAAGAAAATTTCCCAAATCTAAGGAAAAAGATTCATTCCAGTGCAATTCCAAGAGGTATACAGAACACCAAATAGATTAATCTATAAAAGAATTTTCTCTTAACACATAATAACTGAAACTCCAAAATGTACAGGACAAAGAAAGAATATTAAAAGCTTTAAGAGAAAAAGGATAAGTAACACATAAAGGCAGACCTATCAGAATTACACCTGACTTCTCCTCAGAAACTCTAAAAGCCAGAAGGGCCTGACCAGGAATCCTAAAAACCCTAAGAGAGGATAGGTGTCATCCTAGACTACTATATCCAGAAAAACTTTCTATCACCGTAGATGAAAAAAACAAGATATTCCATGACAAAACAAAATTTAAACAATATTTACCCACAAATCCAGCTCTACAGAAGATCCTAGAAGAAAATTCCAATCCAGAGAAGATAACTGCACACAAAGAAACATAGGAAACAAAAAAAACTCTACCACAGGTAAACCAAAAAAAAAAATCACACAACAAAAACCTACATAAAAATAACAGGATAAAACAACCTATGTTCATTAGTATCTCTCAACATCAATGGACTGAACTACACCTCACACTGGTGTACTAGGATAGGTGGGAGAAGGGATAGAGGGTATGAAGTTGGGAATGGGAGGGGTTGGGGGGAGGGTATTGTGATGGAGATGTAAATTGAAATGATAAATAACAATAAAAATAATGTTGTGACAGAGACAAATGATCATAAAACATCATGGATTTATCCTCTGATTTACCTCTTCTTTACTTTCTTCCTTTGATATTTCTTCTCAACATGAACACTATGGGCATAGTGGTCTCATCCTGACACCAAGGCTGTCTGGATTGATTTGCTCTATAGGAGCAGACCAAGCTCTATCTTCCACTGAGTGTGATTTCTCACTCAGGGAAAGAGAATGGTATGTGGTTTCCTAGGTAAGAGCCTTTAAGAGTATCTAGGGCTCTGAAATTAAACACCATGAGACTGAAGATATCATGGCTTCCTCTCGTTCCTCTTATTCCCACTATGTCATATACATTTCTATGCCCCAACTTCCACACCCTTCTTTCTGGGCATGAAATACTGCACAATTTTTTCATAACATTTCTAAATTTATCTTTGAAATTTACTTGATTCATCTTTCTGTTCTTATACCAGTCCTATATTTATTAGAAATGTCTTTAGTTTTTCCAGTCAAGACTATATTGGTATGGCCCTGGTTCATTTTCTTATAATTTTTCAACACAGAGATCTTCTGTATATTGTAGGTTGGCCTCAAATTTGCTATCCTCCTGACTGAGGATAGAATCACAGCATGTACTTCCACACCCAGAAATCAAGGAATTAGATAAGGCTTTATAACACAGTGATACTGACCCTCCTTAGTACTTACTAAAGTGTATAATTATGCTACCAATCATTACTCTCATCTTTAAAAACTAAAATTTTCATGAAGTCATGTATACAGAGTGTGATTTGTATGTAAGGAGCTTCCTGTGCAAGCCTGAAGATATGAGATCAGCCTTGTCACCTACTTTAAAGCAATACATTGCTGTCAATGATCTCTATAATGTCTGGCTAAAGTCATAGGTAGATACAGGGTTTTGTTGACTACCAATGTAATTATCTTTAATTATCAACTTGAAAAAAACTCTAAATTCACTTGGGAAAAGATCTCAAGGAGTCATTGTCTATTTTGGGTTGACTTGTAAATCCATAAGATTATCTTAAATTCATTGATATGGGGAGACCCAGTTCACTATTCCCTAAGCAAGGGAGTGTGAGCTGTGTAAGATCAAAGAAATGGAACTGAGCACAGGCACATATTAATCATGTGTTTATCACTTTGTTCTTGACTGTGAACATGGAGTGAGTATCAGTTTTAATTTCCAAATATCTTTACTATTCTGCTATGACATACTAAACCTAGAAATAGTAAATTCATCATATCTTACTTTTATTAAGGTGTTTTTCACAGAAATAGACATGAAGCCAGGAAAAATTATGAGCTTCTTAGTTACTGTTGGTCCCCACATTTCCCTTTGACTGTTGGCCACAAGTGTACTTGCTCAAGAGGAGCAGAATATAGGGAACAGGGATCAGCATCCCCAAGTACGACAGATTAACAACAACCAATGATCAACTGCAGAGAGACAGATCCACTTTGTTGGGGGTGAATGAGGTTTGTATAACTTGGGGAATGGATGGGATATCTAGTGTGAACATAAATCATTGGAGATAAGAATGGCAGAGACGTTTTGTTTGCATTTTGCAGCATTGTACTGTCATAAGAAGGAGGATGCTTTATTATCCAATGGGGTGCAGAGGAAATAATGTTATCAGGGAACTGTGTCAAATGTTACACTTCAGATATGGTTATAGAAATTCCAGGAATGCCAGGTGCTTACTGAATGGGTTCTTATCAGATGAAAGGAAGTTAAACCTGTAACTTCATACATGACATTCCTCAGGTAGAGTGTGTGGGGCTCAGGTTCCCCAGATCAGGCAGAATGGAGAGATCACTGCTGGAAAAGGGAGTCTGCCATTTAATGATGAGCTCTGGGATTCTCAGACATGGCAGACTACAACCATAATAGCGGTGTCCAACATATTAGTGAAGATATTTTGTTTGTTTTGTAAGATGAAGACTGATGAGGGCAGACATTCATATGTCAAGCTCTCACTTCCATGTGGGCAAGCACACCTTCACTGACACACAAAATATCCCCAACCTCCATACACAAACACACAGACACACACACACACACACACACACACACACACACACACACACACA
>CAJQZJ010031819.1:3045635-3073264 GCA_907164525.1 Lophiomys imhausi
CACACACACACACACACACACACACACACACACACACAGAGAGAGAGAGAGAGAGAGAGAGAGAGAGAGAGAGAGTTAAGGTTTCTATCGATTTTGGACTCATCATTTTATTCCAAGATACTATAGCAGGGATAACAGCAAACACTCTCCAGGAAATAAAAAAAATGTAGGCAATCAAATAAAATGTGTAAAGTTAAATTTTCTCTATTTACAGTTTACCTTTACTGTACTAGTTTACTTTAAAAATTACCATGTTCAATGAATTCTATTAATATAAGAGTAGTTCACAAATTGAAGAGTTAATTAAATATTATTGAATTATTATCAATACAATAAGACACATGCATATTTTCTTAGCTTACTGTTCATAGCCTTTCTTCTTTTGTAATTAATAAATTAACCAATTAAAAGTATTTTTGTGAAAAATTTGTGTTTATATCTTTGTCTCTGCCTATGTATATGTGCATATTTTCATAGATGCCTTCATAGGCCAGAATCAAATCCCTTCAAACTGGAGGTACAGATTATTGTGAGATATCTAATGTGGATATTTAAAATTAAATGTAGGTCCTTTGTTACAGAAGCAAATATTGCCACATCATTTATGTAGTGCACTTTTATTTATTTAAATAAATTTTCTTACTTATTATAGGATAGTTGTAAATGTAAAAAAAAAAAAAAAAACATGATATCCAAACTGAAATTTCTCAAATACTAAACTAAGAATAAAGGAATGTTAAAGAGACTTATAATTATGCATACAATACCAAGAAACAATGTTAGTATAATAAATAAAATATTTTGGCAAGAAAGAAAACTAAGTATTTAAATTAAAGTTAAAGTAGAAAATCTAGAAATTAAATTATATACATATATATGATATAAAAGTAAAGATGTGATAGTTAACATAAATGAAGCATATCCAGTGAAAATACACAACAAAAAAGAAAACACTGTTCTCTCGTTCTCTCTCTCTCACACACACACAGCATGCTTTTAATACTTGAAAGAGCAATCAGTATTTGAATTATGTTTCTATTATTATAAAAGTTGTTTTTCATTATAGAAAAATATCATCTTAGAGGAAGGTCCAATACATTGGCTCCCCAGAGGCTGATGTCAGTTCTCAGAGATCTAGTTACCGCCCTTTCTGAGGCACTCTCTGATTGCTTAATAAAAATTGCTGATGGCCAATTACTTTGGAAGAAAGAGTGTAGGAAGGTGGAACTTTCTGGGACACACTGGGTTTTACACAGAGGAAGATCTCTTCCAGGTAGGACTCAGAAGCATTAACATGTCTTGGTGTGAACTCTGAAGGTATAGCAAGCCACATGGCTGGTTGGGACTAGGTGGTTGCTAAGGCCCAAGCTTTGAAGTATTAAAAGGTCTTGGTGTTTTTAATTATTGTGAAAAGGCCACCAAGGTTTCAAGCCTCCAGCTAAGACAAGTCAGCCTTAAGATTCAGGCCTGCCAGCCTCCAGCCAGTTCGCCTGGTGTTTGCTCTGCTGGCCTAATATAACAGTTTATAGTTATTAATAAATATATTAGTTAGCAGAGTTGTAGTTTCTGGGGTGGTGAAGACCACCCTTTTCCCAGGGCTTTATCTCCAGGATAGTTGAGGGTGCCAGCTAAGGCAAGCAAGGCCTGAAGGCTTCCCTCCAAGCCCCAACCACTGCCCCAGCAGGCCTATAGGCCTTCAGCTCAGGCAGATCAGGCCTGCTGGGCTCCCTGAAGTTGCTGGCTATTCCACTGGCCTAGTAGAACAATTTATAGTTATTCATAAATAGCATTGTAAATAAGGTTGCAGTTTCAGTATTATATGTACAGGGTTAAGAATATTTCTTCTCAAGTTCAGAGGTCAACTTTATTATTTTTGTATTACTCTCACTAGTAATGTTGCACATATTTATTTATTTACTACTCTTCTCTCTTTTGTGATGAAAACAAATATTTGACCTTCTGCATACAGAAGCTTATCCCAAGCTAGATTTTACCTCTATTCTGCAGTTTAGCAAGGTCCAATCATTTTCATAAAACATGCATGAAGGACATAAAGAATTGCAAGATCCTTGAGATGGTAAATGAATTATACTTAGCATGAGAAAATGAATTCTCATCTCAGCAAATGCTAAGGATTAAATATAAAGAGTGAATAGATATCTAGATGTCAATCCATAAAATGCATTTTCATCATTAAAATATCCTAAATCGAATCATGTATATTTTTGCACAAAACTAAATTGGACAATCAGAACCATACTTAGAATTTAAACAACCAGGATGCCCTAAACACAATCTGTAGTACAAAAGCAGAGTAAAAATGTTATTAGAAGAATAACATGAAATAAAGTAATAGGGAAAATAAAAAAGATCAGCATATGGGGATTCGTCTAAGACAGAAATTAGGAAAGCTTGTAATATTTAACTATGAAGAAAAAATAAGTAACCTGATACACTTAAGTGCTAGAAAAGCAAAGAATAAATTAAATGAAAATAAGAAGGAACTCAACCTCTAATTACTGACAGTAGACAGCACTAAGGAATCAAATATTGATTCTTTGAAAGTATCAGAAAATCATCCTTCTTCCTGACTGTAAGAGAGTTTGTCATCATTGAACTCAGCATAAAAGTGTTTCTTTCACAATTTATTGAATATTTAAGAAAAAACAAATTGTCTTTATAAACATTTTATTGAGCAGTAAACAAATTTCACATAATCACATAATTAATCATATTATTACTTTACCAGGAAATAAAATCACCTTTCAGGACACTGCATCTGGTAGACAGGAGCTAAATCCTGTCTGTTTACTGAGCACTAAGAACTGCATGACCATATACTGTAGATAAAGCAATTTAAATGCTGGTGTAGGTGATTTTGAATGCATGAAACTTCATTTTCTTTTCCCTTACTGCTTATATTTGAAGTAGATCAAAATATCATGCCATAGTTAAAGACAAGCTTCAATCTCATCTATAGGCCAGTAAGATTTCAGATCCAAAACATAATGGCAGATTTCCAGAATAAGTCAAAAATATTCATCATAACCCAAAATTTAATAATTATTGAAGACCTAGTAAATTCTCTTTATGTTGGTTACTTCTATAAAATTATAACAATGTGAAATTAAAAACATTTTTAAAACATTTTTATGATATGGCAATGATAAAGTTATTTTATGTTATGATAACTATTTTATAAGAACTGTTGTTCATCAAAATTGAAGTTATGTCACATTTTCTCCAAACTTGCTTGATATCATTCTTACTTGTTTAATACCAAACATCTTGCATTATGCAATTCAGTTGAGCTGTTCATAGCAATTTAATACTGCTTGTTTTAATACAGCTTGTTTTACCCAATGTTAAAATGATACTTAAATATTGTGAAAAATGCACTTCATAAGAGCACTAGCAACTCAGAGTAGTAAAAGCAAAACAATTTATTTTTACCAATTTGCTAAGTGGGACATCATCCCAGAAGGGTAGACAAGCTGACCATGTACAGAAGGCAGTTTTTTTCTTTTTTTTTTAAATAATTTATTTTTTATTTCTTCAAGTTACATCTCAATCACAATCCCCTCCCTACTCCCCTCTCCAGTCCCACCCTTCCACCCTTCTCCCCCTCAACCCCCCATCCTGTTCCCCCTTTTTTTTTTTAGTTTAAGGTATTTCTTTTTCCCCCCAACAACTCTCCCTTTCAGTCCAACAAATGGCTCTTTCTCTTATAACTATATATACAATACAAAACAACAGAAATAAATAGGCCACAATTATAAGAGTTATACGGCTTAGCATACATTCCCAATGTCCAGTCCCTATGTGGTTGGCACCTGACTTTAACATTCTACTATCTAACCATCTCCAGAGTTTAAAGTTCTATATCTAACTCAGCTTTCATACCAACTTGCCTCACAATTTTAAAAACATCTTCTTAGATCTATAACACTCTCTTGATTCCTAAACAACTCAAAATTTAACTATGAGACTCTAGCTATCTATTCTTCAACCACCTCAGAGAACTGAGAGGGATAAATATATCTGATTATATAGGAAGTGCAGGGCCTGCAGCTTCCAAAACTAAGAAAAGGCAGTTTTTTATATCTTAACCCAAGCAAGCTCCTTCCTCTATTTCCTCCTTGGCAGAATATTCAAGAAGCTTCATTCTGACAAAAAACTCATTGTCTTTCTGTCTGTTGCTTATACTTTTTTTATTTTCCTAGAAAAACTACACATGACTTTATCCTTCAGATTATTAGGTAAGTTTTGGTATTAGAAGTTTTCTAATCAATATTTCTAGTTTGACTGCTGCTTAGCAGAGTTCAACTGTTTGTGGGAAAATACTTAGACTATTAGACTCTAGCTGGAGTCCAGTTTTCTGCTTGTTTGTTTAGAGGAATATCTTGTATGTTGTATGGATGTAGCAGCTGCAATAAAAAACATGCAGTCTATACCTGGATAAAGAGAAATGCTGAAAGTGGGATTTCCTGTGATAGAAAAACGAGCTCTGGGAAGGAAAAGGAGGAAAATCCTTTCCCCAGAAGACATGATGGTGGGTCTGGAACCTATAGGTAACCAAGTGGATGGCTGGGGCTAGGTGGTCAGGTTAACTTTGATGAGCTAGCTGAGAGTCTATCCAGGTCAGTTGCAAGCTCTGAAATATTAAAAGGTCTCGATGCCTTTATTTTTATGACCTAAGGGCCAACCAGGGTCTTAGGCTTTTTCACCAGGAGACATTAGGTGCTGGTTTCCCACAATATATCTGTATTTAGACATACGTTGTCTTGAGGTATACTTCAAAGGCAACCAACACATTTTATTTCTTATAAATGTAGACCATTAATCTAAGCCATTGGCCCATTACTATTAATTCTGAACTACAGAACTGGGAACTTTTCCTTTTGGTTTTCCAAGGTCTGAAATAATCCTGTATCTCTAATCTCCAATCTACAAAAGCCTTTTTTTTTCTTTACACATGTTTCATGGGGGACTTTATAGTGATACAAATATGTAAGTAACTGAACTGATTTTGTACCCAAGGGAGGTAGTTACTTTAATAAAATCAGATTTTTGGTATACAGATGACAAATCTTTCGGTTGGCAGTACCTTTAGTGTTTCAGTGCTTTTGGATTCCCCTGAGTAAATGTGTCAGTGAGAGGAGTTAACGTACTAGTTTGCAACAAAGACCAACTGTAAAACCTAATTTTGGATTTTATTCCTGACTGTGCAGCTAACTACATGGTTTAGTAATTCACCTGAGAATTCTATGAATGGATATCCCCTTGTCTTTCTTTCTTTCTTTTTCTTTATTTAATCCCCAGACTTGATCACCTCATTTGCTGCTTTAAAATGCACTTATTTTGTAATGAAGTCAGTGAGAAATGGTCCTTTTTTGTAGTTATGAAATTGAGACTTACTCAGGCCAACCCATAGCATTTCCCTGCAGGCCTGATGAGGTGTTTTAGTGGGAACAGCTTAGGCTGTCAGTGAAGATGTGCGCTACAGTGGTAGTGATCATCAATATTCTTTGTGCAGCTATTCAGTATAAAGGATTCCAACAAACCTCCTTTGAACAACGTTCTGTTAAACACCATGTAACTCTTCAAGCTTAGAGCCTCTGGGTTCGCATGATAACAGAAATTCCATCTCTGAGACCATGGGAGTATAAACTCTAAGGAGCTCAGCTTTTTCTTTTTTCAATTGCTGCACATGTACTAGTTTTTAAGATACAGTAACATGTACAGTCTCTTGTCTAAGTAACTCCTTCCACAATTCTTTTAACATATGAAGTTTTGGGGAAGCAAATTTGGAATAGTGACTAAACCTAAAAGAATGTAAAACAAGCAATCAAACAAAAGTATTGCACATCTCATTTCCACCCACACCATGCTATAATTTTATCTGTCTTAATTCTGCTGACTTAATCTCTGGCTCTCAGCATTTTGAGGTCTGGACTTCTTAAACATAAACCTACAGTGGCCTTTACTGTAGTCACCATTTGATATAGGCTTTTTTTTGGTATTGTCTGTGAGTTTAAAAGAATTTCAATGAAAGCTGCAAAATTCCCACAAGCTTATCATCTCAGATTCTCCTATGTTGAGATAAAGAGTATGAAAAATTTGGTCTTTAAGTAAAATTCACATCTTATGTCCTGTTGTGCAAAGGTGTCAGAGTATACTGGCATGAGAAATCCCCATAAAATTAACACACTTTAGAAATAGTTCAAAAGTTTTACCCTCACAAATTTGAACTAATAATAATTTCAATTTAATGTAATTCTCCGAATATAACTAGGTCTTCTTCCATTAGTAAGTACAGAAAAACAAAATACCAAGGAGATATTTTCTTAGACACAAAGTGGAAGAATAGCAGGCAGAAAACCTTTTTAACTGCTAATAAAATTTGAATTTAAATTCTGCATTTTATAATGTTAGTAATCATATTCATAAGAAAGTTGGAATTATCTTGCTTCACAGAAACTAGTCTTATAAAGGGCTAAACTATATCATATTTTCAGGGCGTGTCTCATCTCAGGGACTCTGATTTTTATATACTTTAGGCTTGAAGCTCATGCTGTTAGGACAAACTATATCCCAATCTAACTAAACGCAAATTGGACAGAGAAACAAGGGAGTTTCTGAAAACAATGAGATATCAACTAAAAAGAGACTAAGTTCAGGAGAAACAAAGATTTATGGATTCTGAGAAAACATTTTATTTTCATTGTAACTCTTAAAATATGTGGTACTTGTCTATGGGAATCCTAGCAAACCAAGGATTAAATTCAGAAAATTACCTGAAACAAAAGCTTTCAGATAATTGTTTTGTTAAAGCCAAATGGGCAAGTTTCCCCATTATTGTGAATTATCATAGTACAAATAAGTGTTATTCCCAATAACTGTCATTATACTAAGAAAGATGAGGACTGGTGAGGTGGCTTAGCATGAAAAGATACTTGTTGCCACAACTGATACTGTAGTTGAGTCTCCAGAATCCACATAGTTGATGGAGAGAATCTATTCCTCCATGTTATTCCCTAATATTCTCTGTACTCAGTAGCTGCACAAGGGAGACTGATGAGACCTTCTATTATAGCAGCACATAGAATAACAAACAGAATAATATGATCCCTTTCAAACATCTCATCAAGCCTTCAGTGATTTCCCATGGGTTTTAATATGAGGACATATCATATTACAAATGTACACAGGGGTTATTAGATTGGCTTACACAGTAGGATCTGAGTTGTCTCATAATAGAAATCTGGAGAGCCTGAGAGCATAGTAGTCACTAAGCTCAAGATGCTGGATACGTCACCAGTCCCAATATGGTATTAAACTCCTGGAATTTCCTTTGAATGTTGGCTCTCCATGTTGGAAAGTTGATGAAACTATGGTCTGATGGCATAGAAGCAAAGGCAAACAGGCAATGCTTTTATTTTTCTTGTTGCTATTTATATCTGGGTTCCACTTTAAAAATATTGCTGACTATGAAGGTAGATATTACCTTACAGGTTTAATCTGTCTGAAAACATTATCAACATATTTGCTCAGAGATGTGTCTATTTCCCATCAAGTTGTCAATCAATATTAGCCATCAAAAGTTCACTGCTTGTAAACCTGGTATTCAATCACATCTTTTTTTTAATGTTTATTTATTACTTCATGTTACATCTCTATCACAGTACCTTCTTTCCACCCCTCCCAGTCCCACTTTCCTACCCTCTACACCCTATCCCTTCCATCCCACTCCTCCAAAGTGGAATGTCCCTACATATCAGTCCCCCACCCCAGTTCAGCAGTCATATGAGGGCCAAGAGCCTCCTCATACAGTGGGGGGCCTACAAGGCAGCACCACTAGGGCAAAGTGTCTCATTGACAGGAAAAAAGTCCACGTTCATGTTTCCTTTGGTTCATTCATCGCAGTATAGTTATCCTGTACTATATGACTAAAATCTGATTATAAGTGAATAGATGCCATGTGCATTCTTCTGAGTCTGAGTGAGCTCACTCATGATGAGCTTCTCTAGTTCCATCCATTTGGCTGCATGATTCGTTGTTTCTGATGGTTGAGTAGTATTCCATTGTGGAGATATACCACAGTTATTTTTTATTTTTTTATCCATTCCTCAGTTGAGGGACATCTAGGCTGTTTCCAGTTTCTAGCTATTACAAATAAGGCTGTTGTGAACATAGATGTGAAAACGTCCTTGTGGTATGGTGAGGAATCATTTGGATGTATACCCAGAAGTGGTATGGCTGGGTCTTGAGGTAGAGCTATTCCAAGTTGTCTAAGATATCACTAGACTGATTTCCATAGTGAGTGTTCCCCTTTCTCCACAACCTCACCAGCATGTGCTGTCATTTGAGTTTATGGTCTTAGCCATTCTGACAGGTGTGAGAAGGAATCTCAGAGTCATCTTGGGTTGCATTTCTAGTCACATCTTTTTATGTCATACTTAATTTCAAAAATCAAGATAAAGAAGATTAACTCCTGAAGGAAAATCTTATTCAGTAAATCTGTGGGCCTATGACTGAATATGAATGTTTTTGACAAATCTGTTTATGTAGACTAAGAAAAAAGAGGAAAGAAAATATATAATATTTTTTGAAGAGCTAAGACCTACAAGTTATTTGCATATTATCTTCTTTAGATTATTATCTCCATATTTTATGAAAAAAGAAAAGTAAAGTAAAGTAAAACTAAACCAAATAAAGTGACAAACAAAATAAGCTGAAAGGACTTATAGAGAAGAATATATAGCACTATTTTCATATTTGCACTGAATATTTAGGTCAATTAGCTTATAAAGTGTTGGGGTTATTTTGATTTAATTTTACCTTTATTTATTCTGTAAATTTGTGGGCCTATGACTGAATGTGGACATTTATGACAAATCTGATTATTTTGGCTAATGACTTTAAGAATGTAGCCCAAGCTCAGGTGGGTCTAGTGACCTCTGATGAATTAGAAGACCATGAGGGAATAGATGTTGAAACAAAAGAGTTTAGCTTGTGTGGTAGAAAGCAGAAAGGAATAAGAAAGGGTATTAATAACATGAGCACCACCCAATAAGTTGTATTTCCTAAACATTTTACATCTTTCAATAGAGACACATTCATACCATGTTTTTGTCTCATGATCCATCGAGGGGCACTAAATTAATCCACAGCAGATACCAAGTATTTCTATATTCAATATTGTAATATTTGCACATTGCAGAGGTCTCAAATATTCATGGAGAAAGTGGATGTTGGTGACATCCTGAAGAGGTAATGAAACATTCAGCAAACATAATCCCTATAAACATAAAATGCACATTATCTTTCAAATATTTTTGACAACTCTGAGAAAACAAAATTTTAGTCTATCATTATTTTTGTAGAACACAGTCCTCAGATATAGCATGGTCATTGCTGTTTTGAAATAAGAGTAACTGTGGTTATTCACAATAGATCATCACATTAGGCTGCATAAAAATTCCCTGTGGAGAGGGAAGCTCACAGGGCTAAGAGTGACTGATGATGCATTGCAATTGCAGTTTACAAGTTATCTCAAGATATACTCATAAAACTGCAGAGGAAGCTTTTCATCTCAGAACATGTGGGCAGTAAATCAGTAGTCAAGGAGAGAGAATATTCTTCAGTGGTACAGCCACCTCTAAGTTTCCCACAAATCTATAACCTCAATCAAAATCACCAGGCCTGGACTTAGTTAAGTCATTTTCTTTATCTGTTGTTTGATGTCCCATCTGGGGAGAATAGACCTTTGTTCATGTCTACCCAGAAAAAGTACTTACAAAACTTGCTGCATCAGATAAGAACACAAGCTAGAAAGAGGAAGAGTGAGGGGAAGGGGAAAAGAACTCCCCAAGAAGACCAACAGAGCCAACTAATGTAGGCCATATGGGTTCACAGAGGCTGGAGCACCACCCAAAGAGCATGCATCAGCTGGACCCAGGCCCCCTACACAGATCGTCAGGTGTGTCCCCTAGTTAGTGGAGCAGGGACTGTCTCTGACAGGGACTCTGATGCCTGCTTTTTGGTCACTTCTACCTAATGACCTGGCCTCAGTGGAAGAGAATGTGCTGAGTCCTGATGTGATGTGCTTGTGTGGGAAGATGGAAAAGTAGGGGGGTTAGGGGAAGAGGGTGGGAGAGTAAGACCTGGAGGATATGAGGTGGGGGCTGCAATTGGGATGTACAGTGAATAAGTAAGTGTGAGAGTAGAAGTTTCACTGCCTCTGCTGGGGAGTGATGAAAGTGGTAATTGAATCTAAGCTTATTGAGGGTAGGGGAGACAAACATGAGAACTTCGGAGGTTGGCCGCATTCCTCTGTGATACTGAGTGGTACACCTCCTTAAATGTGGTCTATCATGTAAGTTACAGGGATATCTATAAAATGTCTGACAGTAAAAAGAATGCATTTTAGTAGCTGGACAGAGCTGGTATATGATGAGACCATAAGCAGGCTCTGTATATGTTGACTCTTACCTTGATTAGACAGATATATAGCTGTCTTCTCAGAAGTATTTTTTCCCCTAAGGGAAGAATTACAACTGGGAAAACACAGGAGGTTGCTGTTTCTTACAGTAGCTTTCTTTTTGATGGTAGTAAAAAGGGGGAGAAGAAGATGTTGGCTCACTCTTTCCTGGGGCTGGCAGGCTTAAGTGGAGAAGAGTGTAAATTAGTGTTTTGATAGAGAGTTCCTTTTGTACTCCCCAAACTTGTAAGGAACAAGACAATGAAGAGGAACAGAATGTGCTATTAATATTGAAAAATATCTCTCATGTCTCAGATTTTGTAAAGAGGAAAGGCAAAAGTCCATGATTCAGTGCACAGATTGCAGTCTTAATAATGACCCAATGGAGAGAAATGTATTAAGCATGGAATAGACTGCTTCTCTACTGCTTGCATTGGGAAAGACTTAAACACTGAAAGACATCTTCAAAGCCTGGCTCCATAGGCTGTGGGACAGGAGAACAGATGGGATTAGTCTTAGTGAGAAGGCTGAATAATATAGCCACACTATTTCTATTCCTGTAAACATTAAAACAATAGTTAAACCTAGAAGGAAGATTCTCTGTACAAACAAATATTTTCCCAGAAGCCATGAATTGACTACCTCTATGAGTCTCTGCCCAGAGAAAGCGTTGAAGCTCCACCAACAATACAAACCCTTCCCACTGTCTTTTTCTCTACACTAGATGAAACAAACAAACTATTACCAAAGAGTACATGCTTTGGTATAAATCATGGACAAAATAAAGTTAGGACTGAGCTGAGTAATTATTCCCTGTTTACTGGGTTTTGTCTTGTTGAAAGATGCTGTTCCTGCTGGAGGAGGAGAGCTATCCTGCTTAATTATGTAGTCTGCATATTACCCTGTAAACATACAAGGCAAGATGTGCCAGCTGGTAAAGTACTGGCATAGCTATTACGGATGCAAGAGGACCCCAGGTCTGATTCACAGTTGGAGACCCATGTTTGAAAATAAAAAAAAGAACAAAAAAACTGCCTAAGAAGAAATGCTCAGATCTTTAATCATCAGAGAAATGCAACTCAAGACAACTCTGAGATCCAATCTCAGACCTGTCAGAATGGATAAAATCAAAAACTCAAATGACAGCAAATGCTGGTGAGATTCTGGAGAAAGGGGAACACTCCTCCATTGCTGGTGGGAGTGCAAACTTGTAAAACCACTCTGGAAATCAGTCTAGCGATATCTTAGAAAACTTGGGATAGCTCTACCTCAAGACTCAGCCATACCACTTCTGGGTATAAACCAAATGATTCCTCACCAAACCACCAGAATGTTTTCTCATCTATGCTTATAGCAGCCTTATTTGTAATAGCTAGAAACTGGAAACAACCCAGATGTCCCTCAACCAAGGAATGGATAAAAAAACCTGTCATACATCTTCACAGTGGAATACTACTCAGTCATCAGAAACAATGAAATCATGCAATTTGCAGCCAAATGGATGGAACTAGAGAAGCTCATGCTGAGTGAGGCAACCCAAACTCAGAAGGATGCACATGGCATCTATTCAGTTATATTCAGATTTTAGCCATATAGTACAGGATAACTATACTATAGCCACTGCACCAAAGGGAACAGGAACATAGACTTTTTTCCTGTCAATGAGGCACTTTGCCCAAGTGGTACTGCCTTGTAGGCCCTCAGTGTATGAGGAGGCTCTTGGCCCTCATATCACTGCTGAACTGGGGCGGGGGACTACTATGTAGGGATACGCCACTCCAGAGGAGTGGGATGGAAGGGATAGGGAGTAGAGGGTGGGAGGGTGGGACTGGGAGTTGGTGAAAAGAGGGTACTGTGATGGATATGTAACCTGAAGTAATAAATAAATATTAAAAAAAGAAAACCAAAGAACTTGTTTTTCATAAATGGATGAGAGATGCTTGTCATTTTTCTAATAGCTTATGTTTTTATGCTTATAGATTATTGATATTATCTGACATGGACAGAGATGTAGGTTGTGGTTACTGCTGTCAATGCCCTAAAAAATCATTAACAATTAAATCCTCAGCTTTAAATAGGATATCTATATTACCTCTTCCAGGGTTCAGGGACTATGTAGTGAAAGGTGGTGAAAAATGTAAGACCGGGAAGAAGTGTGTAGAGTGCTATAGGACCTAATCCTTCAGGCAGCAATTACTGGTGCTGTCTGGAATTCACAGTTATTTTAAGAAACTCAAACCCCACAAAGTATTTAGCCTCTGTCGTTTCATTTTAGAAAGGAGGGAGGACTCATAAGTTGTCTCATAAGGTTGTAGTTGAGATCTGTCCCTCGTCAAAGATATATAAAAACTTAACAATTGCTGGCTTCTGGGAACGAAGAATTCTTCAATGATGGAATCTTCCACAGAGTATAAATAATTATTCATCCATGATTCCATAAGTAAACAGTTATAATCATTAGTTCACCCAGCTAGACTTGGTTATAATAAATTCTTTGGTCTATTTTGGTGCCCTGTCGTAGCTGAATAGATATTCCTATCTCTCAAGAAAAAAGTTAATGCAACAAGTTTAAATCATAGTCTACTTTCTTCAAAAAAATCTGTTACTGTGTGAAAAATCAGAGAACTTTTCACAAACATCTTAAAAACATTTTGCATTTATGTTTTATTTATATTTTAATGTTTGATTCTTTTCTTTTTTACTCAAGGCTTTTCTGACATAAAAAAATATCCAATATGGTGTACATTCCCAAATACAAATGTTAAGGAATTTAACATCCTTTGATTCCTATGTAAATTACACTACCTTTGCTTTCATTTCTTTTTCTATTAAGTCATTTTTGTTGTTCAAAATCACTCAAAACATTTAATAACAAATCTGTATGAGAGATAATATATTACAGAACTTGGCCACAAAGAGTTAAATATTGAGGATTTGTGACAACTGCGATTGTGTTGCAATAGTGTCCTCAAGCATATTTCAGGAAAATTACAAATGAAGCAAAATCAAGTCATATATTAAAATAAAAATAAAGCCAGGTTGTGTCCTTATACTCTGTAATGACTCAGGAAATCCTCATCTGCAATACATATAGAGATACCCTTAAGGTCAAGTTTATAACATTGAGAAATAATGATATATCCTGGATCCTTAAGCTGGTCTGAAAAAAGCTGTATGATCTTGGTAATATTGAGCTCTTTCCAAAATTGAAGATTCCACTATTATAATTCAATACTTTTCATCATATCATACTTCTTTTTTATTATGTTTTCCACTGACAAATAATAGATATCAATTGCCAGAACTTACTGAAAGACACAATACTGAAATGATTTGCATATAAATCCATTGTTACTAATTTTATGCATTCTGGAAACATTCATATGCTTCACACAGAAATATCTTAAAATTCTTTAGGGAACTAATTTGGTTTGTCTTTATCACTCCAGAGATGAAAGACTCACAATATATATTTCTAAGGTTTAAACAGAGAAGGTGGTAGACTCTCACCCAAGTGTTTCCAGGCATTCTGAATCATATTTTTACCTGCAAAAATAGATGGGAATTCCAATTCTCACAATATATGTCAAACTCTTAAAGTGATTTCAGAGCTTAATGCTTTAAAAAAATGTGTGTTTTTCCCACAGGAAGCAGTAAAGTCTGAGGGAAAAATAAAAATAACATAGTAATGGTCTCAAGGTCCAAAAAGCTTGTGAATAAGCTGAGCTCACACACTTTATGAGTAATTGCGTCCCACCTTCCCTGCTGCAAACTTCTACATTTTTCACATCCAAACTCATGAATCTTTGCAAATTTGTGCCTTATTACTTTTTTTTTGTTTTGTTTTTTTACTATATGTAGCCTTAGTTTGAAACTGTTGGAAATAGTTATACCATTGATTTTGAAGGAGAAAGACTTAGTGTTAGAAAGCAGAGACAGTGAGAATGTCTGATGCCACCTTTAGTAATAATAGTAATCTACTTCTTGCTGGATGCTTCCAGTGTAACAAAACTGTATTTAAACATAGAATTTAATTCACTTATATATTTTTGAGGAAACCAAAATATCTCCTGTGTAGTGAAGGCTGGCATCCAATTTATGAGCCAATAGCCCCAGTCTTCTGAGTGCTGGCATTGTGGCCATGAACAATCATACCCAATTTCAGTTTCCAGAAAGTAAATCATTTAGCACCAATCTGAAGTAGGCATTTATCTTTGTTTTGCAGATAAAAAAATTGCATTCTTCATGTGTGATCTACAGTCAGGATTAAAACACACTGTGAGTTTATAAGGCCCATGCCACAGATGACCATTCTTAAAAATGTGGTTCTGGAAAGCACATCTGTGATGTAGTTCAGTCCAACAGTTCACTGTATGGCCCCATTTTATTATATATTTATGTTGTTGTTATGCCAATTGATGCTTAACAGTGCACAGTCACTTATTCTCTGTGATAGTACTAGCTCTGGTTTCTATAATTGTCTTCATCTGCTGAAAAACAAAACAAAAGAAAACAAAAAACTCCAAAAAACAAAAAGCAAACAAACAAACAAAAACACGAATAACTTTTATGATGAGTGAGAGCTACCCTTATCTTGGGGTACAAAACTAAGTATTTAGAATGTGGTTGAATTGTATTGATAATGATAATAGCAGGTTCTTCTTTCTATTCTGAAATCTCAAGCCATGACATTTGACTAGGTTTAGAGCTCCAGGAACACATTCTGTCCAATTGAGCAGCTCTTAATTCCAATTTAACAAATATTGGTTATTTCCAAGATAAAATATGACTACCATACCACTGGGTATTTCTCACTGTTCTGGTCATTGTAGTTCATAGGTTTTATCACTGGGTGGACTACTGAGTGCTTTTCTTTCTTGGTAGCTTCCATAGCATCTTTTTATTCCATAAGAGTTAGTTCTCCTTTAGCTGTCTTATTGCTCTAGCAAGAACTTCAAAAACTATGTTGAAGAGATATGGCAAAAGTGGGCATCTTTGCCTTATCCCTTTCTCACAATTACATTGCTGCTGGTTACTGACTAGCTGTATATCACCTTTATTATTTCTAGGTATGGTTCTTGTATGCACATTCTCTCCAGGACTTTTAGCATGAAGGGGTGTTGGATTTTGTCAAATGCTTTCTCAGAATCTAGCGAGATGATCATGTGTTTTTTTTTCCTTTCAGATTATTTATATGGTGAATTGTATTGATGGATTTTCATATGTTAACCATCCCTGCATTCCTGGGATGAAGCCTAATTGATCATGGTGTGTGATGCTTTTGATGTGTTCTTGGATTCAATTTGCCAGTTTTTTTTTTTATTTTTAATTATTTATTTATTTTGGTTTTTCTAGACAGGGTTTTCTGTGTAGCCCTGGCTATCCTGGACTCCCTTTGTAGACCAGACTGGCTTTGAACTCACAGAGATCCGCCTGCCTCTGCCTCCCAAGTGCTGGGATTAAAAGCATGTGCCACCACTGCCCTGAAATTTGCCAGTATTTTATTAAATATTTTTACATCTATGTTCATGAGGAAAATTTGTCTGAAATTCTCTTTCTTTGTTGGGTCTTTGTGTGGTTTAGGAATCAGAGTGACTGTGGCCTTATAGAATGAGTTTGGCAGTGTACATAATTGGAAATGAAAAAGTCAAATTACCCCTATTTTCAGATGATATGACAATATACATAAGCGACCCCAAAAATTCCACCACAGAACTCTTACAGCTGATACATACCTTCAGCAAGGAGGCTGGATACAAAATTAATTCAAAAAAATCAGAAGCCCTTCTTTATACAAAAATAAATGGGCTGAGAAAGAAATTAGGGAAACAACATCTTTCACAATAGCCACAAACAATATAAAATACCTGGGGGTAACTCTAACCAAGCAAGTGTAAGACCTGTATGACAAGAACTTCAAGTCCTTGAAGAAAGAAATTGAAGAGGACATCAGGAGATGGAAAGATCTCCCATGCTCATGGATAGGTAGAATCAACATAAAAATGGCCATCCTGCCAAAAGCAATATACAGATTCAATGCAATTCCTATCAAAATACCATCACAATTATTTATTAACCTGGAAAAAGCAATTCTCAACTTCATATGGAATAACAAAAAACCCAGAATAGCTAAATCAATCCTTCACAATAAAAAAATTAAATTAAAAAAAAAAAACACACACACACACACACATCTGGAGGTATCATCATCCCTGATTTCAAGCTATACTACAGAGCAATAGTAATGAAAACAGCATGGTACTGGTATAGAAGCATACAGGTGATCAAAGGATTTGAATTGAAGACCCAGAAATAAACCCACACACCTATGGTCAGTTAATTTTTGACTAAGAAGTCAAAACTGTACAGTGGAAAAAGGACAGCAACTTCAACAAATAGTGCTGGTCTAACTGGATGTTGATATGTAAAAGAATGCAAATAGGCCCATACTTTACACCTTCCACAAAACTTAAGTCCAAGCAGATCAAAGACCTTAACATAAGGCCTAACACAGTAAATCTATTAGAAGAAAAAGTGGGGGAAACTCTCAAACTAATCTGATGGGGTGGTGTCAAGCATTGTAAATGTTTGCTGTCTGCTACTTAATTGACTCTGATTGGTTAAATAAATGCTGAGGCCTGGAGATTGGGTAAAGGCAGAGATAGGTGGGACTAGGACTTTTACAGAGGTAGAGAACATCTTAGGAAAAGAGAGGTTGCCAGAGAAGAAGCTAGGAACAAACAAGGAAGACATGCCATGGGGTAGATTAAAGAAGATCCTTCCACGTGGCCTGGAACATTGGGTTTGTGTGGAGAATAATAGTCCAAAGGGACGTATGTATATATGGGGTTATATTTGAGCTAGCTTAGATGGGCTAGGATGGCACAATCCAGGCCTAGGCTTGTAAGATGCACCCAGTGTCTGTGGGTATTCATTTATAGTGGCGGGTTAAGGATTAACACCGCCGACCAATTATAGATAATATAAATAATGGGTAAATAGTTTAATTAGCTATTTTTTTCTACACTCATCGGCACAGGTGACAAATTCCTAAACAGAATACCAACATCTCAGGCTCTAAGACCAACAATCAATAAATGGTACTTCATGAAACTGAAAAACTTTTGTAAGGCAAAAGACACTGTCATTCGAACAAAATGGCAACCTGCAGATTGGGAAAAGATCTTCACCAACCCCAATCTGACGGGGGGGGGGGGTGTTACAAATAACTCAACACATTAAAGGCCAAGAAACCCAACAATCCAATCAACAAAGGGGGAACAGAGCTAAACAGAGAATTCACAAAAGAGGAATCCCTAATGACTGAGAGACCCTTGAAGAAATGCTCAGAATCTTTAATCAGAGAAATGCAACTCAAGAGGACTCTGAGATTCCATATCAGACCTGTCAGAATGGCTAAGATCAAAAGCTCAAGTGACAGCACATGCTGGTGAGGTTGTGGAGCAAGGGGAACACTCCTCCATTGCTGGTGGGAGTGCAGGCTTGTGCAACCACTATGGAGGTCAGTATTGGAATATCTTAGAAAACTTGGAATAGCTCTACCTCAAGACCCAGACATACCACTTCTGGGCATACATCCAAATGATTTTTCACCAAACCACAGGATGTTTCCTCATCTATGCTCATAGCAGCCTTATTTGTAGTAGCTAGAAACTGGAAACAACCCAGATGTCTCTCAACCAAGGAATGGATAAAAAAACAAAAACAAACAAACAAAAACTGTGGTACATCTACACAATGGAATACTACTGAGCCATCAGAAACAAAGGAATCATGCAATTTGCAGCCAAATGGATGGAACTAGAGAGCTCATCCTGAGTGAGCTAACCCAGACTCAGAAGGATGCACATGGCAACTATTTACTTACAATCAGATTTTAGCCATATAGTACAGGATAACTATACTACAGCCAATGCACCAAAGGAAACAGGAACATAGATTTGTTACCTGTCAGTGAGACACTTTGCCCTAGTGGTTCTGCCTTGTAGGCCCCCAGTGTATGAGGAGGCTCTTGGCCCTCATATGACTGCTAAACTGGGGTGGGAAACTGATATGTAGGGATACTCCACTCCTGAGGGGTGGGATGGAAGGGATATGGGGTAGAGGGTGAGAAAGTGGGTGGGACTGGGAGGGGTGGAAAGAGGGTACTGTGATGGACATATAACCTGAAGTAATATATAAACATAAAAAAAGAAAATAAAAAGAAAGGTAGTTCTCAGAGAAGGAGCTTCCAGGTGTTTTGCAGCCAAATTGCTCTAAATCTTGTGCTTTTAGACTACACACATGTGCACAGACACAAAAACATGAGACAGAGAGAGAGAGAGAGAGAGAGAGAGAGAGAGAATCTGTTTTTATGAAGCTTATAACTTATTTTTGGCTTTTTTCAGCACAATTGATAGTTTTTCACTCTTTATCTTCTCTTCTTCTATTTCTGTCTCCTCAATCAAAATACCCTGTATTTCCACATTTCCTATTCATAACAGCACAGGTTCTAATATTTAATTTTAAGATATATAAAATAAGAAAAATATACATTTACAAAGGGGCTAACTGACTAGATTCTTTCCTACTTTTGTCAATGGTGGGTATTGAACTCTGGAACTCTATCATGTTCTGTGGCTGAGTCGTAATCTTGTTATATTGCTTAGATACAGGTTTTCATATTCTGCCCCTTTACCTTTCCCTAAAAATCATATTTCTTTGTAAAAAATTAAAAGATGAATTTTCAGATTTTTTGTATATGAAAATGAAGCTATTTCATCTGTATTTTGGAAAAATATTTCATTCCTTTTCCATTAACTATAATCTCTTGTGCACTAAAGATGTGTCTCTTTGGTCTTATCATTATTTTATAGTTTCTGTCAGAGGCTTATGCCTGGAAATCTTCAATAGTTTTTAATATAATGTAAGTTTTTTTCTCTCTCTGATATACTTTTTTTAAAATCTATGAACATTTTTTCTTTATATTTTGATGTGTCTTGATTATCTTTCAATTTTTCTTGTTTTAAGTTTTGTTATAGATATAAAATTATACTTTTGTTTGATTTAGATATCTAGGAACTATAATGTCATTAATATTTCCCTTCTATATTTCCCTCATTTCAAAATTCCTATCTATGATTTTAAGCATAGAAATAAAAGTTTTTGACATCTTGATGATGAATTTGGTGGGCATGGTGGCACAGACCTATATACCAGCAATTGGGAGACAGGTGAGGTAAATATCTGTGACTTTGAAGAAGGTGGATCTCTGTGAGTTTCAGAGCAGCCTGGTCTATAAAGTGAATTCCAGGATAACCATAGATGTCACACAATGAAAATATTTATGAAAAACTTACTTTTGACCAGTGTTTCTGTTTTGGTTATTTCTGTTAATATAATATCAAAGCCTTCCTTATCTAACCTTCAGTTTCTAATTTGCTATCATTCCCATGAAAACCAGTTTTTTGCTTGGGTATTGTGGTTTTATCTATTGAAAAGCAACTTGATTTCTCTCACTTTCTCACACACAAACACATATACACACACACATACATATATATGCACATATATACATATACATATATGTGCACATGTGTACACACAAACACACACACACACAGATATCCCATTCTTCTAAAATTTTGGACATATGGAATAGAGTCATAATAACTACATCTAAGATACTCCCTGCTAATTCTAACATCTGTGATAGTTGCATTGGTTTTAATTTATTAGAGCCCAGATTTCCTTTATGTATTTGAAAGTCTTATTAGTTTGTGGAGGTAATCAACACTGGGGATTTTATTTCTCTGGGTACTGGATATTTGTAAAATCCTATAGAAAACTTTCAATTTTGTTGTGAATATAATTTCAGCCAAAAGGAATGATCTATTGGGTCCTGGTACTTAGATATATTAGACAATTTCTGAACACTATGCAGTCTAGGTAAACAGAAGGCCAGACCCCATGAGGTATGTTTCCTAAGGCTCTGTGAACATTTTTGGTCTGGCTGATGAGAATTGACTCTCTTCTTGGCTCTATGCCTGCTCCTATGGCCACATGTGTCACTATTCTCTAATATTTTGACTTTAATGACTTTCCCTGGCCTGCAAATTTTCTAATCCTTATTCATTATCATTTTTCTGCTAAGGTTCACTTATCTCCAGGGACCTTTATGTTCAGTTCTTTTTTTCAGGATTATTCCTTGAGGACTATACATTTGACTTCTCTGGATTATGTTTCCTTTTCCACTCCCAAAATTATGCTCCAAAACATATCTGGTGTTCCTGTGTATATGGAATCCAGGAAACTGTGGTGATCTGTGAGAATAACAGCATAACCTCTGCTGTCTTGTTCCATATTTCCTAGGAACCATTGATCATTATATGCCTGATATATTTGAAGACTTCTTTTACAAATAACACATATATTCATAGCTTGTTTTAGTTGGTTTAAGCATAAGATAACCATAACCTGCTATTGTGAGAAACCAGAAGTAGCTAAAAATAATTTTAAATCATTTCAATGCAAGTTAGAACATGAAAACAATCATTCTGACATTTTAAATTTTCATAATGAATTAAATGAAATTGTATCCATACTATAAAATGTACCCAATGAGTTTGGGTTAGTTTATCCTGAATTCCTCCTTTTATAACAGTCATAGATACATACAAAGTTTTAGACAGAGAAGAAATGATAACTAACATTAGGCAAAAGTATTAACATTACATCACAAGGCCTTTAAAAAAACAGAAAGCACACAAGATTTAGTCAGCATGTTGGTACTCATAATCAATTCTAGACTGAATTAATAATGCTGTACAATTGGGACCCTTTCTTGGCTTTTAAAATACAGGGTTTCTCTGTGTAATTTCCTGAATTTCCTCTTCCTCACTTTGTAGATCAGGCTGTCTTTTGACTCACAGAGTCTACCTGCCTCTGCCTCCCGAGTGTTGGGAATACAAGCATGTGCCACCATTGACTGGCTTAATTAGGATACTTTAAAACTGGCAAATGTGGCTGAAGTGCACTGCTCGGGGTCAGGTAGAGATGAGGTACATGAAGAATCCAAAGATATCTGGATATCCTGTAAGTCCTTCACACCCTAAAGATGTGCTATGCCATATGACAGACAATATTTTAAGTTAGTCTTGATGGAACTTTATAAATTCAATTATCCACTTTTCAGGGAGACTTCAGTGATCACAGTTTGAAAAAAATGTTAAAAAGCAATTAGAGCCCAGTATGATGGTGAACACTTTTAATCCCAACTTTTAGAAGACAGAAGCAGGAAAGATCTCTTTGAGTTTGAAGTTAGCCTGGTTTACTTGGTGAAGTCCAGTCCAGCCAGGACTATGTTATTAGACTATATGTCAAAAAATCAATTATTAGTCCATCCATGGTGACACATGAATTTAATCCCAGCACATGAGTGACAGAAACAGGCGGATCTTTGTGAGTTCAAGACCAGCCTGGTCTACAGAGTGAGTTCCAGAAAAGCCAGAACTACACAGAGAAACCCTGTCTCAAAAACCACCACCACCACCACCACCACCAACAACAACAACAACAATAATAATAATAATAGTTATTAAGATCAAATTGTTGTGTATTTTGTAAGGCTATGTATTAATAAAATTTATTGCTTTGAATGAAAGCTAGTACTGGAACTCTTTGATCTGTTTTGAGATACATAGCCTTCACTACACCTTTATGTTTTTCAATGGGCTCTGAGTAGTTCTCACCAGCATGGCCTCTGGAATTATGCTACACTCTAAGGAGAGTGCTTAATGTTCAGGGGGTCTTTATTCATTCTGACTATATCAAATTCTTGTATGTGAAGGGTGAGGCCAAGGTGAGAGCTGTGATACAGCACTGAGGAGATGGAAGATAATATTCATTGTAAATCAATGCCTCCTCACCTACATAGACTTTCAATAAGAATAAAAATAAATACATAATTAAGGCACTAAAAGGCCTCTGAAAGAAGGACATTAAGAAATTGAATAAACAGTCTGAAAAAGACACAAGATTAGACACAAGATAGAAAGACTTATATGCTCCAGATAAACAGAAATAACATCACTGAATACAGCTATATGACCCCTAGTAATCTACACATTCAGTGCAATACACATCAAAATCCCAATGACAATTTCAGTGGATTAAAGAAAATCATTTCTAAAGTCCATTTGAAAGCTAAAGGAGTCTGAATAGACCAAAGAGTTTATATGCAATAAATAATAATAATAATAATAATAATAATAATAGTAATAATAAACAATAATGCTAGGGAAATCACAATGCCTGTATCTCAAACTATATTACAGAGCCATAATGACAAAAACAGCATTGTAAACCTACAGCAACAACAAAATCTATGTATATCTGTGGAATAAACTAGAATACTCTATTTTTTCTCATAAATGCATTTAATTTTTCATTTTACACTATTTACTAGTTATAAAAGTAGAAAGGAGATTTGAGATGGGGTAATAAATCTTAAGAGAGTAGAAGTAAAAGCCAATAATAAAGTACTGTAACATGAAAGTAGAAAGGGTACTATTTGGTCATAGAATACGGACCACAAGGTCAAAGTATTGAGGGAGACAGCAATAAAGGAATGAATAAAAACAGAATAACATGATATATACATATGAAAATATCATAATGATGTGTTGGGGTAACCTGAAAGCTGCTTGTATTTTGTTGCTAATTACTGGCCCCAAATCTGGTTGCCACAGTTTGATGTATGAACCTTGCTCTACCTAATTTGGAGTTGATTGATTGAATAAAATGCTGAAGCCTGAACTGGGTGGAAGAGAGATTAGGTAGGGAAAAGGTTGGTGGGCTTTTGGGGCAGAGAGGAGGATCACAGGAAGAAGCACCAGGGAGGACATGCTATGGTTTAGATGGAAGAACATCATTCCACATGGCCTGAAACATCAGCATAGCATGGATAGTAACAATCCAAGGCTCTTCTGTTTCAATGTCTTCTACTGCTAGGGTTCTGAACTAGAGTCAATCCCATATCCACCCAGGAGTATACCCTTTCTGGTCTCTTGCCTGTTTCAGAGATGACCCCCATTGGTTTTCTTCTCTTCCAGCCCTCTTACCTCTCACTCCTACTCTCACCACACCTGATTCCCAAACTCCTTCCCTCCCGCAGACCTCCCATTCAGTTCCATCTCTTTACCAACTTCCTAAGTTTATTTTATTTCTGTTCATAGTGAGATTTAAGCAACCTCCCTTGAGCCCTCCTTGTTACTTAACTTCTTTGGGTGTGTGGATTGCAGGTTATCCTGTACTATATGGCTAATATTCACTTGTGAGTACATACTATGTGAATCTTTCTGGGTCTGGATTAACTCAGTCAAGATGACCTTTTCTAATTCCATCCATTTTCTGGAAATTGCATGATGTCCTTGTTTTTAAAAGCTGAGTAACATTCCATTGTGTAAATGTTCCACAATTTCTTTATCCATTCTTTAACTGAGGGGCATACAGGTTGGTTAAAGTTTTTAATTCTTCTAACCACCAGATCTTGAAGTAAAATTAACACTACCACTGAGTTAGAAGAAACATATTGCCATTTTGTTTCTGTCAATACAGAGTTTTTTTGTTTGTTTATTTTTATTTTTTAATTTTATTTAATTTTTGTTTGTGTTTATTTTGTTTTTTGTTATAGCTATCATAATCATCATGGTTCTTAGAGAAGGGTTTTATGAAAGTCAAAGTTGATGTGGTAGCCTTTCATGACTGTATTTGCTCTTCAATCCAAGTCCAAAAATATTTGGCTATGTCTAATACACTCCTTTCTTAAATTTTTATTTAGTCTCATTATGCTCTATGAAGTAGATTCCATAACAGCTACTGTCACTTTTGTTCAATACATTCAAGATGGCAGAAAGAAGGAAAAGTCTTTAATCACTTTTAATTTCATCTCCACATTATTTAACTGATGTGGTTTTTACCAGTACTGTTACAGATATATGAAAGATGGGTTGGGTTACAAGCTGCTGCATCAAGAAAGTCACTAGATGAGAGAACTTTTCAGTTTCATTATAATATTATAGATCAATTTACATAAATCTAATAATTGATTGAAATGTCTTCATGCAATTTAAAACAGTATATTGTGTGTGTGTGTCTGTGTCTGTGTGTGTGTGTGTGTGTGTGTGTATGTGTGTGTGTGTGTGTGTGTAAATTAGAGAAAATCGTACAATGGTAAAATGGTCAAGATGATCCCACATTTTAAAATCCTAATCAAATAAAGTAGAAAATACATAAAATCTTGCACTCTAGAATCAATTACAAAAAAAATTAAGGAGCACAACATGTTGAAATAGAAAGAAAGCAGAATTTAAACATGGATATTAAAGTGACTAGAGCAAACTTGGGGTTTAGATCAGATGGCACAACATCTGTTCTCAAATCCTGTTTCCTGGATCCTGGGGAGAGCCAACATGCAACATTGACAGTGCTGAAGGAGTAGTGGAACAACGCTTCTGTAAACACCATCTTCTGTGAGGTATACTGTTTGATATGAACTAGAAATGAGGAAAATATTAAGCAATTATTAAAATTTATGCTTAATCTTGGTTTTCATTTTTAGTGAAATGGTTTAAGTTCCTGAATGTTTTCTTGATAATATTCCTTTGGTTAGTCTATACAGTTTCAGAGGCAGAAAATGGAAAATAGTGAAGGACAAAAGAGAAAATGAGTCACTAAGGAAGCTGACACCTCATTAGATTTAAAAAATGCACCCTGCTTTTCAATGAATATCATTAAAGTCCCAAGAAGACTAAAAGGTCCTATCAAATTCCAGATGGTAGAAACAAGCAAAATAGCTCTGCTAGTTCAGAAAGTGCATTCTACCAGTGCAGAATCAGAATTAATTTAAGAGCCTCACAGGCCACCTGTATTTTTAGACATAAACTGTCTCCTCATACATTATAATGTTTGACTTCCTTAATATTATGAAAATGTTCCAAATAAAACTATTTTAGCCGATAAACCTGGGAGACTGAGGAATGTCACTTCTATCAAACATTGAGGCAGAAGCCTCCATTATTTGCCTACTCTATGAGGAGAAATGAGAAGGAGATGCTGACATATACAGGTAGCAGAAAACCATATAGTAGAAAAAGTATCCCTACGTACAAAGCAGATAATATTTATTAAGGGAATGAATTGTATGAATTAAAAATATAATAAAATTTACATATAGTCATATGTATATAAGTATAATTCATAACTGGAAAACAAACAGACTGAAACACTAAGAAAATAAGATCAGGATAATAAGATGTTTCACGGGGAGAAGTTCTGGCTAGCAACCTGTTGCCAAGTTGATTACAAGACTCCATGGAGTGAAAGGAAAGGATTATTTCCTGAAGTTCTCCTAGGACTTCTACACATGCATTCACACATGCATGCACGCATGCATATGCACACTCACACAAAGAAACATTTCAAAAAAAATCCAGTTTAATACTTTTCATTATTTGGTGCCTGACCTTGGTCATGTCAAGAATCTTTGCTCTCATTGGCTTCCCAATGTAGAGCACATGTTAAAATGGATGAGAGACTTTAGTTTTGATGTAAGGATTGAAAGTTGCCAAGGATGTATCTTTGGTGCGGATATTTTGAGTGAACTTGGAGTGTGTTGCTTATCTGCTCACAGATCATCCACAGAGGATTAAAGGAAGGGGCTTTGGTACCATTTCTTACTACAGGTTCATTGTGCAGACAAACCTTGTCTCAAAAGATTTGACATGAATGTTGATGCTCCCTTACAAAAATAAATTTATGGAAAATAAAAATAAACAATTGGATATAATTGTATCTATTCATCTCTTTCCTTGGTATGTATTTAAGGGAACAGGTGGACTAAGTGTTTCCCTGTTTTTGTTTGCTTATTTGTTTTTTGTTTGTTTGTTTGCTCTTCTCTTCTATAAGCTCAAATTCTAGGGGAAAGACAACTGATAATTTCCTCATTTAACTGCCTAATAATAAGTATCTTTTTAGGTTTCCAGGAGTTGAAATGACCTCTAATTTAGGTCTATTTAACATGCACCCATATATGATCATAAGCTTATAAACTTTTCCCTTTATTTATTTTCAAACAAAATTCATTATCATTTCTTCAATTGGTTTACTTAATGTAAGTAATGAACACAACAGATGATTGGGATTTGCGGGCAAAGGAGAACCTCCAACTGAATGCTCCAGGAAATATTTCCAGTGATAGATGGGAAAGGTTTATAAACTTATGAAGAAATTATCACCTTTCTGAGTGATTTCTGTTCCTGTGATTAACCCTTCACCAATATTCTTGTAGGTAACCTGATAAAATTCATTGGCTCACTCACATGAACTTTGGTGTCATCCTTAATTTGGTGTATCCTCAGTTCCCTTCTGAAGTTAATAGAATTTGTCTATCAATGAATGGCCTTATACAATAGCATATATTTAATAAAGCAATGATTCTTGAAAATGAATACCTTATACATTGCTGCATGCTTACATGCAGGATAGGATAATACCTGCTGCTCATCCCATGAATAGTGTGATTGTTTGAGTCATTTCTTTTCAATGTAGGGAGAAAGAACACATTGGGACAACTAGGAACTAGGAATGAACCCAGTCACTTCATTGGGTCCAATACAGTAATACCCTCTTGACAGAACATGAGCAACTCAACCAAAGATTGGACAAGAATATTTTATTAAATTTTACCCACATAAATGTGTTAACTTTAGCCTCAGTCCTTTATATCTTTTTGGTCCAGTTACTTTATTAAAGTATATTCTTTTAGACTATTTCACAAAACCATTCAGGCCTCTTATTCCTTTATTCTCTTTCCAAGAAGTTCCTTTATTCAACTTCAATTATCCATCTGAGTTTATGATACAAATATATATTTAAAGCCCAGAGAAAATTAGTCTGAAGTAAAAATATGAAACTGTGTGTGTGTGACTTGGTAGCCAAGCTAGACTAAGGTTTTCCACTAACAGGCAACAGAACATGGCAGAGATTATCCCCCTACAATTGCTAAGGGATATGTATGAAGACCAAGTTGCCTATCATCTATATGTATATATATATACATATATATATATATGTATATATATATACA
>CAJQZJ010031819.1:3173264-3216971 GCA_907164525.1 Lophiomys imhausi
GTGTGTGTGTGTGTGTGTGTGTGTGTGTGTGTGTGTGTGTGTGTGAAGGGCATGATATCTGAATGAATAAGGGAAAACAACATAGGAGTTTTCTTGTGAATTCATGCTCCCATTGATCTATTTACCAAATTGCAGCCAGCCCCCACTGGTGTGAAGATGAAGTTCAAATTCCTTTGCATGGTTCACAAGCTCCTCCCTTCCAGGGCTAGTTTGCCTGCCCGACTTTACTTCCCTCTTGTTTTCTACACTAAGATCTAATTTAGTTTTGCCACAGTCATTCACTGTCTCTACTCTCAGTTTCAGTGTCCATTCTCTTAGGAAGTATTCCTTCTGAATCTCAGCTTTGCATTTTTCACATGCCTTTAGTGGATAGCTTTGATATAGTTTCCTCTGCTCTGTCTTGCACTAACATGTGAATTGTATCATCTATTTCCAAAGACCTCTGAAGTTCACCTCATGGTGTCTATGCAGGGTAGTTATTATAATCATCCACTACATCAGAGCTCTTCACTGGTCCTCTTTGGATAAAGCTTTGAATATTGTTTGCCAGTATTCAGAGGAAAATTTAAATTTTTGCAAGTTAAAAAAAAATGAAGTCAGCATTGCACACACCCATAAGAAGAACAGCACTAAACACTTGGGAGATTGGGGATTGTTAAGTTTGGAGCCAGCCTGGGTTACAGAGTGAGACTGTCTCACAAAAAAACAAACAAACAAACAAACAAACAAACAAACAAACAAACAAATAAATAAATAAATGAAATAGACAGGAAATTTTAAAGATAAAAAAATAAATGAAGTAATTTGTAGAAGAACAGAATAGTAATGATCTATTCAACTCAAATGTCTCTGATTATTTCTTTCCAGTGACTAATTCTCCTTGGCATACTTGGGCTTTGTTGATGCGAAACACACACCTCTCACCTCGAAGGGAGTAAGGACAGTTTATTCTAGGGCCAAAGATGAGTGGCCAGTGCCTGAGAAGACAGGCCACTTCAGGTTATGTTCTAACATGGAAGGGCTTTCATCATGTTTTATGGTAGCAGAACAAAAGAAGTCATAAATCAAAATTAGTTTAAGATACATTGGTGGATACTTTAGAGAAGCCAAGCCTATCAGCCTCGGATGCTCACTGACATCATTCTTAGCCTTCCCATTGGTGGAGACGAGGATTTTCTTAAGTCAGCACATTGTAAAAGATTTTCATCTGTTTATCAGGCTGTTAGGTCTGACATGGGTGGGCAAGGAACAGCTATTTTGTAGGTTAAAGATCACCCAAGATAAACTGTAATTTGGTATTGGAAACTGTGACATCCCAACCTCTTCTTGTTCTTAACTTTTAGTCCATCCATCATTCAGTCTTACATACATAGCTTTGTTGTGGGAATTTGTTTTCACAGTTTCCAAAAAGATTATCGACAAATGGTTGTCCATGCAGTTGTGGCATATAAAGAATGTCCAGGTGAAGCTATGCTCTTGTCTCTTCCCTTAAGAGTTACTACAGTTGGGCTGGTAAAGTGCTTGACCAAGGGACCAACTGATCGATGTTGTTTGGATGTTAATCCACCACAAAGAGAATAACTATAGCTTTACTACACCTTTAATGAGATGATGTACTTTTCCTTCCAGAATTCCAGGCTTGGAGTTCTGTTTCTTACAGGGCTGCGGACATCGAGCTTTGTAAGTCTGCACACTTTGCCAACTTATTCAGAAAGGGTGAGTCTTCTGCTTCCTATTTCTCTCTCTTTCCCAAGCATGCTTTCCCTAATACTTTAGGCTCTATTCTTTCACTAAAGATTTTTTCTTCCCCACCATGTGGCTACTTCCTGCCATGTTGCTGGCCTCTATGCCTAACACAAAGGGCATGGCATTCTCCCTTTCTCTTCTCTTTTCCTCCTCAAAGCATCTGATGAGGTTTTCAGCTTGCCTCCTTTGGGAGTTTTTATTTAAAATTCTAATGAAATTGTCCTTGAGCTTCCTTTCGAGTTTGTTCTTAAATTATTTTATTAACAAGACTAAGAATCCTCCAGAACGGACCCTGATACCCTCATATTAGTTGTCCATTCATCAAAGATTGAGAGCTGCTAGTATGCTGAACTAGTCACCAATTGTACATGATAGTGACATTAAACATGAATATGTCTTTTAACACAAATCAGTATCAAGATAATAAAAGGACATAGCACTGTGAAGGCTGTAGCAAAATCATAACAATAGTCAGGTAAAGTTACTTAGATGGCAAAGAAAGTGACAAATGACAAATGACCCGGCAACATATATTCAAATTAGGTGGCATTTGCTATATAAACAAATTATTTTTTATTTTTTAATGTTTATTTATTACTTCAGGTTACATCTCCATCACAGTACCCTCTTTCCACACCTCCCAGTCCCACCCTCCCAACCTGTACACCCTATCCCTTCCAACCCACTCCTCCGGAGTGGAGTGTCGCTACATATCAGTCCCCCACCCCAGTTCAGCAGTCATATGAGGGCCAAGAGCCTCCTCATATACTGGGGCCTACAAGGCAGCACCACTAGGGCAAAGTGTCTCATGGACAGGTAACAAAGTCTATATTCCTGTTCCTTTTGGTGCATTGGCTGTAGCATAATTAATTATCCTGTATTATGTGGCTAAAATCCGATTACAAGTGAATAGATGCCATGTGCATCCTTCTGAGTCTGGGTTAGCTCACTCAGGATGAGCTTCCCTAGTTCCATCCATTTGGCTGAAAATTGCATGATTTTGTTGTTTCTGATGGCTGAGTAGTATTCCATTGTGTAGATGTACCACAGTTTTTTTTTAATCCATTCCTTGGTTGAGGGACATCTGGGTTGTTTCCAGTTTATGGCTATTACAAATAAGGCTTCTATGAACATAGATGAGGACATGTCCTTGTGGTTTGGTGAGGAGTCATTTGGATGTATACCCAGAAGTGGTATGGCTGGGTCTTGAGGTAGAGCTATTTCAAGTTTTCTAAGATATTGCCAGACTAATTTCATAGTGGTTGTACAAGCTTTCACTCTCACCAGCAATGGAGTAGGGTTCCCCTTTCTCCACAACCTCACCAGCATGTGCTGTCATTTGAGTTTTTGATCTTAGCCATTCTGACAAGTGTGAGATAGAAGCTCAGAGTCATCTTGAGTTGCATTTCTCTGATGATTAAGAATGCTGAGCATTACTTCAAGTGTCTCTCAGCCATTAGGGATTCCTCTTTTGTGAATTCTCTATTTAGTTCTGTTCCCCATGTTTTGATTGGATTATTTGGTTTCTTGGTATTTAATTTCTTTGTAAATTTTGGATATTAGCCATCTGTCAGATGTGGGGTTGGTGAAGATCTTATCCCAATCTGTAGGTTGGCATTTTGTTCGAATGACAGTGTCTTTGGAAGCTTTACAGAAGCTTTTCAGTTTCATGAGGTCCCATTTATTGATTTTTGGTCTTAGATCCTGAGCTGTTGGTGTTCTGTTCAGGAAGTTGTCACCTGTGCCAATGAGTTAAAGGGTTTTCCCCACTTTCTCTTCTAATAGATTTAGTGTGTCAGGCCCTATGTTAAGGTTTTTGATCTAGTTGGACTTAAGTGTTGTACAAGGTGATAAGTATGGGTCTAATTTCATTTTTTTACATGTCGACATCCAGTTGGACCAGTACCATTTGTTGAAGATGCTGTCCTTTTTCCATTGTATGGTTTTGGCTTCTTTGTCAAAAATTAAGTGACCATAGGTGTGTGGGCTCATTTCTGTGTCTTCAATTTGATTCCATTGATCCACTGGTCTGTTTCTATACACGTACCATACTGTTTTTATTACTATTACTCTGTAATACAGCTTGAAATCTGGGATGGTAATGCCTCCAGATTTTTTTTTCTGCAGGATTGATTTAGCTATTCTGGGTTTTTTGTTATTCCATATGAAGTTAGGAATTGTTTTTTCCAGGTCTATAAAGAATTGTCATGGTGTTTTGATAGGAATTGCATTGAATCTGTATATTGCTTTTGGCAGGATGGCCATTTTTATTATGTTGATACTACCTATCCATGAGCATGGGAGATCTTTCCATCTTCTGATGTGCTCTTAAATTTCTTTCTTCAAGCACTTGAAGTTCTTGTCATACAGGTCTTTCACTTGCTTTGTAAGAGTTACTCCCAGGTATTTGATATTGTTTGTGGCTATTGTGAAGGGTGTTGTTTCCCTAATTTCTTTCTCAGCCCATTTATTTTTTGTATAAAGAAGGGCTTCTGATTATTTTTAATTAATTTTGTATCCAGCCACCTTGCTGAAGGTGTTTATCAGCTGTAAGAGTTTTCTGGTGGAATTTTTGGGGTCGCTTATGTATACTATCATATTGTCTGCAAACAGGGATAATTTGACTTCTTCATTTCAAATTTGTATCCCCTTTACTTGTTTTATTGCTCTAGCAAGAACTCTAAGTACCATATTGAAGAAATATGGTGAAAGTGGGCATCCTTGCCTTGTCCCTGAGTTTAGAGGAAATGCTTTAAGTTTCTCTCCATTTAATTTGATGCTGGTTACTGGCTTGCTGTATATCGCCTTTATTATTTCTAGGTATGGATATTGTATGCCCATTCTCTCTAGGACTTTTAGCATGAAGGGGTGTTGGATTTTGTCAAGGGCTTTTTCAGTATCTAGCTAAACAAATTATTTAAATTACGTTTTTGCTTAAAACCATAGCAGTCTCCTAATAGCTATTTTTAAAAAATACAACTTAAACTGGAACTAGTAGGTCAATCTTATGATTCTTAAAAGTCAGAAATAAACCAGTAATGTTGAGGAATTATTTGCAAAGTTAGATGAATGCAGTAGCATTTATGTGAAAAGTGGCAGACTTCAGTCAGCTAGTGCTAAGAGAGATCTGCAGAAGGGCAGGTGGATCTGTGTTCTTGCCACGTGGGATAGAGCAGGAGTAGGCATGTAAGAAGAGAAAAATAGACAAATCAAATCTGGAAATGCCAAAGAGAAAACAGACTTTCCTTGTAAATAGTTCCCTTGAGGACTCTTGACATCCTTTAGGGCAATGATGATTTTAACAACTTTGGCTTTGCCTCATGCTGGGTTTTCAAATCTCTTTTCCAGGAGCAGAGAGCAATGGACCAGTCCTGGGTGCCACGTGCCAATGATTTGAAAATGCTCCACCAAGGATGAAAATGAGATTAAAATTCAATTAAACAATCACCTCCCCATTTAGGCAAATACAATATTGCACTGAGACCAAGAATTTGGTTTAAGTAGTTATCAGTAAATGTCATTTGTTCATATTAAAAAAAAAGAAAAAATATGTGCTATCTTTTCTTAGTATTTTTCTGAAATAAACTATTCATTGGGCATGTACTGTTTTTCTTAGGTGAATGCTCTGATGGAAAATATAGACAATATACAGTTGCTTTGTGAGAAATACCCATTAATTACAGGTAAGAAGTTAGGGAAGGGTCCACAAGAACATATTATTTTCACTAATACCTAAGGGAAAACTGTTGCACTGGCTAGTTTTTATGTCAACTTGACACAAACTAGAGTAACTGGAGAGGAAGGAATGTCTATTAAGAAAATGCCTCCATGTATCAGCCCCCCTCAGTTCATTAGTCACATGAGGTATAAGAACTTCCTCTTGCACAGGAAGCATACATGGAGGCACCCCACATCGGAGGTATGGGAGGGGTGGGAGAGCCGATAGAGGGGGGGAGGAAGGGGGTGGCAATGGAGACATAACGAAGTAATACATAAATGTAAAAAAAAAGAAAATGCCTCCAAAAAATTTGTTTGTCAACAAGCCCTACAGCATTTTCATAATTAAAGATTGATGGAGGCTGGTGTAGCCCATTGTGGATGGTGCCATCCCTGGGCACTGGTAGTCCTGGGTTCTGTAAGAAAGCAGGTTGAGAAAGCTATGAAGAGCAAGCCAGTAAGGATCACCCCTCCATGGTCTCTGCATCAGCTCTAACCTCCAGGTTCCTGCCTTGTTTACATTCCTGTCCTGTCTTCCTCCAGTAGTGAACAGCAACATGGAGGTATAAGTCAATGAAGCCCTTCCCTCCCCAACTTGCTTTGGTCATGGCGTTTCATCACAGCAGTAACAACCATAAGTAAGACAGCTGTAATTCAGAGAAGAGAGATGATGCCTGGCAAAGGCTGGTTGAACCAAAGCCCAAATAGACAGTGGCCTCAGCCTCCACCCCAACATAGGAACATGGTTTTATAGCTGAAGATAAAGAGTACTGAGGTGTGGTCACCATAATTGAGTAAAGTAAGAAGCCAGAGAGGAATCGTCCTCTATGGAGGAGCTGCCACTGGCTACAGCTGAAGTTGAGGACTAGGTAGTGGTGGGATACTGAGGAAGAAGGGAGACCTGCATTCCAAATGTATCTAACCAATGTCGACACTAAGGCCTCTTGAAACTGGAGTCAAGCTGAGTATCTGAGGCTCTTCCTCACCACGCCCTTGTACAGTAGCCTTGTAGCTAAGGTCCTTTGCCTCAGTATGGGAGCTTTTTCAAATCTCTGATTCTTTAACATGTCACTCTTTCCACACTCCAACTGACATCTTTAGAGATGCAGCAGCTTCTTAACTAGACTCATAATGAAAGAGGCAGACCTGGGAAAGGGAAACTCGTAAGAGGACGAGTCTAGGAGAGTGGCTCTGGTTCAACTGATACCTTGCTCAGTGACCTTCATAAGCCTCCCAATGTCTTCTAACTTTAAGCCTTTCCTCTGGGCCAGCAAGCAAGAGGGTTCTCTGTTGAAATCACAGACTTAGGGGAGTTCATGAACTCTGTCTCTCTCAATCACCTTGTCTTGGCTACCTTAAGTTTTTCCCTCAAGAAAAATAAGTCAATAAGAGAGTGGGTCTAGAACTACTGGCCTTTCCCAACCTGGGAATGGTAGAATCTGGACCAGTCAGCACCAATGAGCTCTCCAAGTGTAGGACCTACAGAGGGCCAAGGTCAAGGCCCTGCCTATAGTCTTTTTCTCTCAATAAGCTACAGGTGGGTCAGTGCTGCTAGAGACTGCTTTGGGTAAGGTAACAGTTGTTGCACTCTGCACCATTCTCTAATGGTGGCAAAGAGCAGATCTGGTGATGATGGACCTATGGACATAAGGAATGATAGCAGGTCTCTGTGAAAACACTTCTGCTCTTTTGTTGACTCCTCTTCCTCTCAGTTCTCTGCGTCAATCCTCAGTCATTACCCCCGCCTCCTTGCTGTGCTGGAGGACAAAAGAAATCTGTTACATACAACATTAGTGGTGTTTCTTACTATATTACTGTCCCTGCACTGTGAAAAATCTTAACCTTCTGAAATTGCATTGCCATCTGTGTTGTATAATGAGTACCATAATCTCAAATCTCATCTTTTATTGTATGTGCATTGTGGCATACAATTTATGAACAGAATCATGTTTGTGAATTGGAGATCATCCATGAGCCGAAGAGATTGCTCCACCGCTTTCTCCATCTCAGTCTTAGAGCTTCGTGGTCATCTGGACAAGCCCCACCTCTATGCCAGTATTTGAATCTTCTGCAAAAACCTCTCAACTGTTTCGTGACTTCCTCTTGAATATACCCACTAACATAAAATTTATTATCTTCCAAAATAGCACCTTCCAGCTTTGGACAATTCAGACTTTCTAGCACCGTTTAAAATCTGTCTTCCTTAAGTGTCTGCCCATGGGTCTTCAGACCACAGTCTTGAAGAAAATTCTAACACAGCTATGTAAGTGGATAAGTTGGGGTTATTTCTAAAGGAAACATTTTATCCAGGGTTGCCCATAGGTTAGCCTCAATTCAGACATACATGATGGTTTTTCTGCACCTGGAATTCATACCACTTTTGTGTCCATCGAATTTCCTCGTCAGTTCCCTCACAGCTGTCCTGTCAGGCAGGAGTGGTATCATCATCCTAAAGGATTTTTGTTCATGCAAGCTGTGACATGTGATGATTCAAAGGGTGATTGCCATTGCTTTTTCCACAAGTCAGCTGTGATTGGAGCAATGGAATTCTAGTTAGTAGCACAGGTTTAAGCCAGCTCAGCTGTTGTTGCAAGGGGAAACAAAAACACCAAAACTATTTTGCTAGTGGTTCTCCAGTTACAAAAGTTTGGGAATCATCTCCCAAATATTAAAAAAAAAAAAACAGATATTGTTTCCAGAGGCTAAGTAGCACACACATGGGATGTGTAAAATCTGATGACTCTAAGGAGCCAGAAACGGCTTGGTAAATATATCTGACTCCTGACAATAACCAAAGTGAGTTCCAAAGAAGCTTGGGCAATGGCAAATATATTCTTAAAGTTCTCTGGATTTCTCCTTAGCACTTTCACCGCCGGCAGCACACAGCTCTGAGTTTGCCGCTGAGCCATACCCCTACGCCCCAATACTTTATTCATGTGGTCTGAGATGCAGAGAGCTGTGGATGCTGCAGCCTTCCTTAGTCTTGGAGTGAGAAGTAAGCTTCCTTTGTGAATTCACCAGCAAACAGATGAGCATCAATTAGCTCTCAAAACAACGCATTTCCTGGAAGGGTTTTCTTTTTAGCTTTCATGATCTTGTCCTTATGACCAAAGCCAAGTTACTTGGGACACTAGAATTTTGGAAACAGGCCCCAAGGGGGCAGAACAGTGATTTGATGTTAGAGAAAGGTTGTTAATGTTACAGATAGTGGGCTCATGCACATGTGTAAGTGCGTGCATGCACGCGCGTGTGCGCGCGCATACACACACTCTAACTCTAAACAGACTTGGAAGAAATAATATTTAGGTTGTATCTCTAAATGTTTGGTGATTGACTCCGGTTTGTTTTTATAGTACATTATCATATTTTTTAAAATACCAAGTATTACTCTATGACAGGTGTTGGCATGCTCATTTTTATGAATGACAGAACAAAGACCTGCGATAGGTTCATCATACATACACTACTATATGCTGTCAACTTGTGTTACACAGACTTAAGGAGGAAATGGGGCACAGGTGTTGCTTTTTCTGCATGTATCACTTGGGATTTTTGTTTCTCCTATTTAAATGACCCACTATTTCCAGGCAGAGAAAATAATTATTTGTTTCTTTCTAATACAGCTATCTGAAACTCCTTATATGAAAAGGCCCAAACTGTTAGAAAAACACAGGCAGAAAGCTTGGTCGCGCTGTGGCTTGTACAGGAACAAAAGCATGCCTCCCTCTCCAAAACATATAGGGAAGATTCAACACCTTCACTCTTCTGATCTGGCATTAAAAGGCATTTAGGCAACCAGCCTTAAGGGAAATTTCAAGGAGGGGAGGGAGTCCCAGTGTCCTCACCAGCAAGGGAGATTAATGGTACTGATGTTATTTTTATCCACATTTCCTCCTGGAATGAATGCCTATTTGTATGTCAAATGGCCAGTTATTTCTTTCCATTCCAATAGAACATTGTGAGAGCCTCATAGTCAGTTATCTGAAAACAGTGAGCATGGTTTCCAGGTCTGAGACAGTGAGACACACAGTGATCCTGAGTCAGTGAGACTTAATTATTCTTCCATGAAAATTTCCCTCTGTAGCTATTCCCAATGTCCCAGGATGCTTATATTCATTTTGTGCATGATAATATGGCCTTTTGTAAAAATAAAGGGACAGATAGCCTGAGAATGTCTTTATTTACAGAACTGTACCCAAGTTGCTTCACTATCCTCAAAACCCCATGAATAAAATAACATTGATGACTTCAATAGAGGTTATTACAGACTAGCTACAAGGAACCAATGTAAAAATCCATGATGCTATTTTAAAAGGTAGCATCCATACGAAACAACAATACAAACACATTTAGTAGACCCACAAATGACCCTAAGCTGTCTCTTTGTAAGTGTACTTCTCTCTCACTACAGCAAATGCCTTCTAATATGTTTCATGTTACTGTGATAACTAGGATGAATAGGTATCCAACAGATATCTATCCTAATAACATAGTAACTGAAAAAGGAGACTAACACACCTTTCTTGGGGCCACAGTTCTGACTAGTCATAATCACAGGCAGCAAAAGGGAGCACAGTGTGAGGTTCTGATTAGGAAGGTATAGGACTGGAATACTTCTGCATTGAGATGGGAATCCATCAAAGTCACCCGGATTCTGCCACGAGACTCAGTGACTACTACCTCTCTCAAAGGCCAAAAAGATATCCAGAAGGAAGATATTCTTCTGGTAAGAATATACATAGCACATTAGGAAACCTGCACCAGATATGCCAAAAGCAGTGGGCATGAAGTCAGAGTTAAGCTTTAACACACAGATGTGTGGTGTTATGGATGTAAAATAGTGCAAAAGTTAAAATTTTTTTTAAGTGAACTAGAATATCAGCTTGGGGAAAAAGGATTTTAGCAGCTAAGTTTTCCCCCTCTTACGCAGACTATAAAATATATTCCTGTTTTTGAAAATGCTAAGCAGTGGAGTGGTTGGATCCCCAAATATAGTATCAGTGGCAACTTCAAAGAAGACACAACGAGTCCTTCCAGGGCCTGCTCTCACAGTATTTGTTTTAGTCTCAGCAGTCCTGGCCTCCGAGTCTCATTTTTAAAGTCAAAGCTTTCCCCTGTCATGAAAGTGTCCTATTTTGCTCACCTCCCAGAGCCACAGCGGTTACACAAGGTAACAGTGTGGGACTTGAGTATGAAGTCCTGCCAGGGGTGGGGCAATTTTCCAGTGCATGGTCTGGTTGGGTGGCTGCCATACATGTTGATTCCTTTAGCCTGCCTAAGTGCCCAAGGGCCAACAGGGTTTTTAGAAAGGCTTCCCAAAAAGCAAATTTCCAAGGAGGAGTGAACACCTTAAGATGTAATGCAAACAGACATCTAGTTACTGTGATGGGGGAAACTGGGTGGCTACCGGAGAGTAAAAGGCTTCAGGCAAATGTTCAGATCTCTCAATTTAAAAGGAGAAATTGAGACCAGGAAAGGGAAAATAATAGTTACTTGAGAAGCCTCAGTTACCAGGACCCTAACTGGTTATCTTTGTCTCTCACCAGGCTAGTGTCTTCCCAAATGCTTAGACTAAACAACACCGAACTACAGACATCTGGAAGCCTGTGCTCAGTGACACCCAATATGAACTTCATCCACATGATCAGAAATTTGCTTTGAGAAGCTAATATAGCAGAAAGTGTTTGGGAGATTTCTGAAATTTCATACTATTTATGCAGATGGTTGAGTCTGGCTGGAAAAGAAACACCATTAGGAAGAACAAATGCTGTCCCTTTCTTACTTGTCACTGTAACCATTTAAAATAATTTGCATTTGTCTCTGACAAGTTTTTGACATTTGTCTTAAGGCTAGATAGTTGAAATCCAATTGGCCTGATCCACTTTGTTTCTAAAAACTTTCTGTGTTTTTTCTTTTTTTTTTTTAAGTTTTTACATCATTGGATTTTCAACACTGTTTTAATGCACAAATCTAAACCAAGTATTTTTTTTCATATTATTTTTGAAAATACTTTTTTTCCCTCAATTATATAACATTATTCTCATCCAACTTTTCCAAAATAGACATAAATTATAGAAACTTGTAACATTCATTATAATAGATATCTCTTCAGCTGACTATTCATCAGTCTGGACATTCACCTCCATCAACCCATCTATTATTTGCAAAACCATTCATTGTCTTCAACAAGTCTTTTTTTTTTTACTTTTCTTTTATTCACACTGACATGAGTGTGTGTGTGTTTGTGTGTGTGTGTGAGAGAGAGAGAGAGGGAGAGTGTGTGTGTGTGTGTGTGTGTGTGTGTGTGTGTGTGAGAGACCCTGAGTGTATTTATGAATATCCTGTGTGCACAGGTGTCCAAGGAGGCCAGAAGAAGCATCATATTCTCAGGAACTGAAGTCCCAGGTAGTTGTCAGATGCCTGATATGGATGCAGAGAATTGAACTCAGGTCGTCTGCAAGAGCAGCAAGTGCTCTTAACTGTGGAGCCATCTTTCCAGTCCTTGTCTTCAACAAACCTTTAGTAAGTTCATCTTATATGCCACATTCTGTACTACTAGTCATGGGTAAACCAAGTGTGAAGAACATAAAGAAAATCTCTGACCTCAATGATCTAGTTTAGTGAAACTAAGTTTGTATATTCCAAATTTGATTAGAAAAATAACTATGTGTGATATTATATAATGGCATATTCTTGTAATGTAACTAACATCATAAGATGGTTCTGAGAAGCCATTGTGGCTACCCCATTGCCTATCCATGCAACAAATACTGAGTCCATATCAGGTGTCAATGTATTGATTTGTTTGAGGATACATCAATGAATATGGTGCTCTTACAGTTTATAATGACACTAGTCCCTGAACACCTTTGAAAATATCCTGGTGTTTTACTTACTTTCTTGTTGCTGTGAGAAAGCAACTTAAGGAAGAAAGGGCTTTATTGTTGCTCCCAATTCCACGTTATAGTCTATTATAAGTCAAAATTCCCAGCAGGAGGAGTTTGAGACAGCAAGCTGATCACATTCCATGTGTAATCAAGACAGAGCAACGGCAACATGCTGCTACTTAGTCACTCCTTACGCCATTCAGAATGGCCCATCTACAGTGGGTAGGTCCTCCTACCTCAGCGATGCAACCATGATAATCCCACATGGACAGGATGAGAGGTTTGTCTTCCATGTGATCCTAGATTCTGTCCAGCTGACTAGTGCTAATCATCACACTTGGCAACAAATGATTGTTTAAGCAGACTTCTCCCAACAATCTACAACACATTTCATTATAGCGTTATTATTTCTCTCATGAGAACCATCAAATAGCACCTCTGAATTATATTCTATACAATAAACAATAGAATCTTGAAATTTACAGTTGAAGAGTCACAATTCCAGCTCTCTGGGAATGACTCAAAATATTTTAAGTAGTGGATTTGTAATTAAGCTGAAATAAAGAAGATCCCACAGAAAAGTGGGTGCAGAAGGGGCTCACATCCTCAATCCAAAATGGTTTTGCTTTTTGAAACTTACAATTACTAATAAAGCTAATCTCTGGATTTGATATTTATATCTTTTGAACTAAACTTCAATGTGGTTAAAAACTTACTTGAATATTTTAAGCAAAAGAGATAAATAGATATTTATTCAACTCAGTCGCAAAGAAGCTTAATTTGTTAAATAGGGTTCTGCATGTGCATACTTCTCTGTTTGCAAAGCAGGGGCGTCTGAAGATCTCTTAGTAGCTCAAAACCACAACCACCTTCAGAGACTAGACAGGTTAATGTCGATAAACAGGTTGGCACTTGGCAAGATCACTCAACAATGGCTCTCAAACTCGTGGATGCCTCCAGAACACGTGGGTATCATATCCAAACAGATTGCTGTCCTATAGTTTCTGATGAAGTAGATCTGAGGTGGGACAAGAAAAATGGAACTTCTAACATGTTCCCAATGAGTGCTGTTAGAGCCGACATAAGGACAACCGTGCTATGTATGTTACAGGAGATGTCAGGGTCATAATGAGTTTAACAGTCTTAGCAATAAAGGTTGAGCTCTTGATTCTTCAGTTTTTATAGAGGCAACAAGAAGCAAGTTATATGCACAAAATTCACTGGCAAGTACTAAGAAGTGAGGTTAGGTCCATACAGGGTGATCAAAGAAACCAGAGCTTGGATTTGCCCTAAAGGCCACAGGTCTGCACACTGATAAACTGCATGTAGTTCTTCTGGGTGTGATAAAAACAATTTTATATGGTATTTTGAAAGAGAACATGACATCCAGAAAACTGTCAAGAACCTCAGTTGTTGGTAGTTGTGATGAGGTATAAGGCAAGTATAATTCAACAGCTATGCTCCTTGGTTTTATAATCTACAAAATACAGTTTATAAATGCTCCTTACTTCAAAAATAAATTATTATGTCCAGTGAGATAAGGACACGATGCCCAACATCCTTGCAGACATTGAATATAATCATCTTACTTACTCTAAAAACAATGTATATGCAATTGGGTTTAACTTTTAAAGTATCTCCAACAGTGTTTTGTGCACAGAGTAGATATCCATCATGCAAACTTTAGCAAATAAAGTACTAATCAAAGCATGTCTTTTAGAACTGATGGTTTAAACATTGGGAATGTATTTCCCCCTTCTCGTTTGCACTGACGGAACACTTGGTAAGTGTGTGTGTGCCTTCCACCACTGTGGGATTCTCTCCTGACTGTTGTACATGCAGAAGCTGTCAAACTGCACAGCAGTGGAGAAATATTTAGTTTTCCTAAACAAAAGGATTCCCAGAAGACAAAGGAAGATTTCAAATAAATGGAATGAGAAAAAGCAGGGAATGTTATTTTTTCTAAATGCAGAGCTAATGGGAGTCATGTGAGTAGGCCTACACAGAGTCATTCAGTGAAGTCAGCTGGCACCCTAAGTGTGCCACATGTTTATACTTTATGGAGGGGGATACTCAGTCAATAAACAGATGGACTCATCAAAGATGAGAACAAACAAAAACCACTGTATATATATATATATATATAAACTCAGACATGAGATGGCTCGGAAGGTTAAAGCAACTGCTTCAAAACCTGCTGACCTGAGTTCAATATGTGGGACTTGCAAAGTGCATGATGTTGTCTTCAGACCTCCATGTGCATGCATGTATCCCCCAGACACAAGCACACACAAGCCCTCAAGATGCGCTATCTTAGCAGTTAAAAGGGACCCATGAGTACACAAAGCACACAACAAGCAGGCTCCTTGCTTGGTGAATCATTCCCTCTGTTGAAGTTTTCACTGATAGTCACTAAAAGCTTCTTTTCCTTTCTGCCTCTGCAGTGGCATTCCCATAAAGAGCCAGGTCAGCCTATACAGTTGGGTGTTATCCTTTGTAGAGCACAGGCTTATAAAGTTATTTCTTTTTATTTCATCTTTATTAGATTGAAACGTTGTGCTGGCTAGTTTTATGTCAACATAACACAAGCTAGAATAACCTCAGAGGAGGAAACCTCAACTTAGAAAATGCCTCCATAAGATCGGACTGTAGACAAGCAAGCAGGGGATTTTCTTGATTAGTGATTGATGGGGAGGGCCCAGCCATTTTGGGTGATGCCACCTCCTGTTAGAGTTCCTGTCCTGACTTCTTTTGATGATGAACTGCAATACTGAAGTGTAAGCCAAATTAACCCTTTCCTCTGAAAGCTGCTTTGGTCATGGTGTTTCACCACGGCAACAGAAATCCTAACTAGGACAAAGGGCAAAGTGACTTTTCCTCCATGATCTTTATTCTTCATTTTTTAGTCACTTGTAGGAACCTGGTAAGTTCAGACCAAAAATTGTTAACTAAATTGGCTGCATTTCATCTTAAATTGTCAGGTATTATCTCTGTTGCCTTAGGCACATAGTAGGTAAGCCTGTCTATGCCTCAGTTTCCACATTGCAAATGAAGAGATAATAAGAGTGCTTACTTCTGAGGGTTATGGTGACAATTATGCAATTGGTATTTATCAAACATTAATAAATGTCTTTTGGGCCTAAAAATTATTTGATAAATCAATAAATTCTTACTCTTATCTATATCTCTTTTTCTTTATAGAACCCAAATGAACAAATGTACGTATGAATGAAAAGATAATAGCAAATTCAAATTTTTATGGAGTTACATATTTAGAAACTGATGGATATAAAAGTAGATAAACAAAATATGTCTCATTCAAGAGGCCTGGGGTATCTTCTGGTACTTCCCACAAGAATGAAGGATCTTTTTAAGATGGCACCCGAATCCAGACCCACCTATTAAAAACAAAAACAAACAAACAAAAACTCTGTTCCCTTTATATAAACTTGCAGATTTCTATCTTATTCAAATGAAAGTTAAAAGTGTCTTATCCCAGCTTTTCCGTGACGTGTGTGAACTTGAACAAACCTCTTATTTGTCAAAGTCTTTTTTGCTCAGAATGGGGATTCCCAGAGAGTCTTACAAGGTCTTCCTCACAGATTGCTTCAGGGTCAAGCAGAGTTGACCAGGGCTTTGTAAACTGACCACACCATACAGGGTTTGGCTATTCATACAGGCAGAGGTTGCTTTCCCATCAAGTGGCCTATTTTCTTACCAGGCTAGATGAAGAGGTGGTTGAAAATACTGACTATGTATCAATAATCATTTCTCATAAACTCAAGCAAAAGTGAGATTCAGCCATGACGACAGACACTAAAAGTGACAGATGGACTTACAAATTTGGTTGTCAATGCTTTACATGGTCTCGACGTGATGGAATTTGTAGTTTGCCTTAGAATTTGGGTATCAGACTTCCCAATAGGCATGAGAATTCAGTAACTTTTATAGGACTGCCCCATTTGTAGATATAAGCCCATCACCAGAGAGAATACTTGAAATCGCGAAGAAGACAAAAGTTTTCCCATTTATAGACATTGTGAAATCGGCATATCTATTTAGGGATATTGAACAGATCACAATTGTCAGATCACAACTGAATGGAAGAAAAGAGATTTTTAAAGGCCATCATGAGGGAAGCCCTTGCAGTGATGAAACTTCTGTATCTTTATGGTTAGTGCCTGATTGCACATTTTTTTTGAATTGGTAGTTCTGCACGCTGATGGCAAAAGAATGTTAATATCTGCACATTTAAAAGAAAACACCGTAAACACTTGTAAACAACTAAGTAAATGAGTGTCATGACATCCCTGCTTTCAGTCAGGGACAGTGGGTAGGACAAATGACTTGAGATGAGATTAGCTTTTGAACTTTTGGGTTGCAACATATTTGTTGCTTGACTAAGGGAAAGCTCTTCTATCCTTTGGGTCCTCAAACATCAGCTCTCTAGGGAAGCCTGCCACCTAGCCCACATTTATGCTTGGCAGTTCGGTCTGTCATAAAACCACAGTAAAATTTTACATGCATTTAAAATCCATTCAAAAATGCCAAAACGTTTCAAATTATTTCACTTCAAAGAGTCTTTCCTCTTGAAAAGGAAAAAAAAAGCACTGTTTGGTGCTGTTGAACCCTTCACACAGCTCCTAAGGATATCATCCCTGCCACTTCTCTTTAATCTGCCAACTATGATTTCTCCAGCAGGTTTCTGTTATCCATTAGGCTCTACTTCTACTCTGCTAGCTGCCGTTGCTAATCTGTAGTACAGGACAACTCAATGGGGACACTACTGACAACTCAAAGTCATCCACATTTATACACAATGCAAAGACCAAATCTTTTTTTTTTTTTAAGTAAAACATTTATGTGGAGGTCACAGTTTCAGCAGATGAGTCCAAAACCATCATGTCAGGGAATATGGCAGCAAACAGGCAGGCATGGCACTAGATAAGTAGCTGAGATTTATATCTTGCTCCCTAAGCACAAGGCAGAGAGAACTACCTGGGAATGGTGTGGGCTTTTGAACTTCAAAACCCACCATCATTGACACACCTCCTCTAATCAGGGCACACCTCTAATTCTTCCCAAACAGTTACACCAACAAGGGACTAAACATTTAAACATATTAGCCTATGGGGGCCATTCTCATTCAAATGTCCCCACCACAGGGACAGAACATCTAGGTCTCATACACGCTAGCCAAGTGCCTGACTGCTGAACTATACCCACAGCCCCTCTACATTCTTATGTGTGTGTGTGTATGTATATACATGAATGTAAGTATGAGTGTGTGTATGTTTTCATGTGTGTCTGTGTGATGGTGTTTGCCTGTGCCTATGTGTGTGTGTGTGTGTATGTGTGTGTGTGTGTGTATCTGGATCTGGTCTGTGTGGTTATGCATGTGTATGCAGGTGTGCGTACCTATGAGTGTGTAGAGGCCAGAAGTTGATTTTGAGGTATCTTCCTTTACTCCTCACCTTTCTGAAGAGGGTCTCTTCTGAACCTAAGGCTCCTTGGTTTGACTAGTCTGGCTGGCCAGTGAGCCCTCAAGACGTGCCTGTCCCTGCCCCAGTACTGGAGCTATGGTGCATGCTAGCACTTCCAGCTTTTATGTGTGTACTGCGATCTAAACTCAAGTTCTCTGCCCACCAGCTGAGCCAGATCCCCAGCCCTGCTCTCCGCACTCTAAACTCTGGCCTCTTCGGGGGTTCCTACTTTGCTCTGCACCCCTAGCTCCATTGACACCTGGCAAACAAAAAAAAAAACCCAAAAAAACAAAAACAAAAAAACAAATCTTTGTGTGGAGCCTGAGGGGACTGGAGGTGCTAAAACAAACCCACCCCTCTAACTTCTATGTCTTCTAGACTTCTTCCCTGGGAACACATAGCTGGTCAGCAGTCACATTTGCACTTGGAGCAGGGAACAAGAAGGACAGACGGGTCCACTGCAGGATTGCTAAGTATTTCTAACTCCAATACAAATGTAAAGTGCAAAGAGGCTTCCTAGATGCTGCCTGTGTGATGAGCCTTTGTGTCAATTGGTTTATTCGGTGACAGTCTCCACTTCTCTGTCTTCTTCACTTGGCTTCCTCTTTCCCATTCTTCCACACCCACAATGATACTTTCTCCTGAATGACCTGTTGCCAATGCCACTTCCTTCCCACTTTCGTTGTTCCTGAAGATCAAGTAGCAGTTTCTGAATTTTTAAAACCACAAGATTCTCACTTTTCTCCCAGTTTTTCTCATTTTTTTATGTGATCTCTGGATTCTTATTTGACAAATTTGCTCTCAGTGAATGACACAATCCACATGTATTCTTGTTTCTCCAAAATAAACACTAGCTTGTAAGTGTATATGGAATAGCACATGTTTGAATAGACCAAATACAACGAAATCTCATAATACATATCCAAGGGAGTAGTCAAATTAGTTTTTTTTTTGCTTTGCATTTGGTTGAAATTATTATTCCTCAATAAATAATAACTTTAAAATTGGCATGTCACTCTGCAGCTAACAAACTGTATCCCACAGACAGAGTTATTTAAGACAACATCATATCATGAGATCACTCTGTTTCATACCTATTTGAAAGACAACTTTGAGATTTGTAGGAATTAGGACTTGCTTAAGATCACCTTGTGGCAAGGCACTGAATGTAACTGCTAATGTTATGCCAAGACAAATATTCTCATTCTTTCCATTCTATCCTCAATCCTATTCCACTTTTCACGTTAACTCAAAGAAAACAAAATTAACTCCTCTAATGTCCCACAGACAGAGGCAGGGTCAATCACTCTCTCCCCCTGAGTGGTGACCCCTCCTCTCCACATTGATATAGAGTAGGTCCTAGCTATGCGCCCGACACTTACATCTGAAACAATGCAAGAGAATGCTCCACTGTTTGTCAGTCTTGGAAACACTAGATAGAAGACAGTGGCATGATATGAGGCTATTTTAATTGGTTATGAAATAAAAAATAATATCATAGAATGGCAGGTTCATATGTCCAAAACAACACTAATATCCTCTGTTTAAAAACGGCTCATAGTTTATTCTGGGCATTCATATAGCCTGTCTGATTTGGCTGTAAGAAATGAAAGGCTTGGCTTGTTTGCTCTTTTTCATACCCAGTAGGTGAAGGGGGAAGGAGAGAACTGTGGACTAGGATTTATGCCTTTGACCCTGTTCAAGAATCTTGCCCCTAAATGTGCTCTCTACTCTACAAGAACAAGCAAATTAAAATTCAAGACAGGTATGATCATTTGTGAGTCTAACAACATTAGATTATCACTTCATAACCTGGAATAAGCCTGCAATTCCTTCCCAGAAAGATGCCCATATATACCAAACTTTCCACAAAGTTTATGGGTTTCATAAACTACTAACCCTGAAAGTGAACCTCAGAGAGGACCTGCCTCTTTGCTATTCCAGATAGAGTCTGTGTGGAAAAATACACACACACACACACACACCCTTGCAAATACACTGACTTAGTAACTCTCCACCAATCTTTTCTCTATAGTCTCAATGCCTCAGTCCCCTGCAGCTATGATCGTCATATGCATGACTAATCTTCATATAATTATTAACCACTGTGCATGTGCATGTCTGTATTGGTGTACATGTGTGTCTGTTTATTGTATTGGCACAAGGTCCTGGTTTCAGTACCTAGGTGTATGTATTATTGATTTGAAATATAAATCTTGGCTCTATGATATGGCAAGACAACTTGTAATCCTTTCACTATAGAAACTATATCTAATTTGATTTGTTATCCCTTAGTGCCACATGCTCCAAAATTCAATTTTCATTCCACAAATTATTATTATTTACAACTTGAGAATAAATTATTTATATAACAAAGTAATCAATATATGACTTCAAATAAGGTTATCTAGAATTCATTACCAACATTATTTGCATAAGAATCCATTTTCTAACCTATACTAAACCTATATTTCTTTACTCAAAAATTTATATTACTTCCTAGATGCATTGGCAAAGTAGATCTGACTGGTGACAGAAAATATATGTTTGAAAAATAGGGGGAAAAAAGATGCTGAATTGGAAGGTTACAGTCTTTTGATACAGATAAATATAAGAGAAAATTGGAGCAAGTCTTGGGTAATTCCTATTTAATCTTTTATGTATTACACTCACTGTATCTCAGAAAACAAATCAAATGAATAACTGTCCCAAATCAAGAGACTTTGCTGGCTCCAAGCTTCCAAGACACTGGTAGGGTGACACTGTGAGATACTCAGAACCAGATACGAGGGCAGCTACGGTCTCTCCTGGGGTGACCAGAACCCACTTGACCTCCAGATAGCCATCCACCGCAAGGCGCCACCACCATCAGCCCCACACTCTCTCAGACATAAACCTAGGTATGGCCCACAAAGACTAACTGCAGAATGAAAAGAATGTGGAAAAACAAGCAGAGGAGGGAAAAGGTCATCTAACATTCTGAGTCTGCAACCCACCTAAGACTCCAGGGATGATACCAGCATTACAAACTCCAACAACTTTTTCCTCCAGGATACAGTAATCACTGAAACCTAGAATGCAAACCACTACATGGGCCATTTATTTATTCCCCTAGATAAGGCAGGAACATATGTTACAGCTTTCTTCCGAAAAATCTACTCGGATCCACCATGCCATGAACAGAAACGTGTGCCATAATGATTCACACTTTATAAAATAAACAAAACAGAAGCCAAATATTTAAGAATAAGTAAGACTTGGTATTTCATTAGAGACGATATTTTAGTCATTTTCTTTAACAATTGAGCTGTTATGAGGACAGAAACTTGGGGGTGTCCTAGTGACTTTTATTGCTATGATAAAATACCTGACAGAGAGCAAGTTGGGGGGGTAATTGAGCTTCACAGTTCCAGGATACACTCTAGCATGGTGGGAGAGTCAAGACAGGAATTGCAAGTAGCTAGATTGCATTACATCCATAGTTGAGAGCAAGCAGAGAGAAATGAATGTGTTAACAGGTTTACGTGTGCCTTCAGCTGGGTTGCTCCTTTCTTATGCTCAGAACCTCCTGCCTAGGGATTGGTGCCACCTCCAGTGGGCTGGGTCTGCCCACACCAACTGACTTCACTAAGACAATCGCCTACAGATGTTCCCACAGGCTAACCCAATGCAGGCCACCCTTCACTGAGATTCCTTTCCTAGGTGACCTAAGCTTATGTCAATATCACAATTAAAAGCTTACCACAACAGGAGGCATATGGTAGCTGAGTTATCTCACAATAATAAATTCCCACAGAAACCATTAAACATCAAAAATAAGAGTTAAGCACCAGGAAAACTACCAATTAAATAGTAGTGACTCCATGGTTTAGCATGTTGTTCCTCAGTTTACACATTTTTAATTCTGTTAATTTAGTATCACACATTTATAAGAGTCAACGGTGTATCATCCTCTTATAGAGCTTTAATGCCAAACCCTTCAATCACTCTTTTTTTTTGTTTTAAAAATACCTGTTAAATACATGGTATGTACTAATAAATGTACTGGTAAGCAGAGAGATAGACAAGGAAGATACCCTTTGCCTTCTACAAATTTGAAGTTTATAGGAGAGCATGCCAGAAACAATATACGAAACTGTTAACAGAGAGTATGAAACACCTCCCACACAGCCTCTAATGTGCATAGAGAACCAAGGAAGTGAGATAATACTTTTATTATTTTTTATTAATCTCCATTTTATTAACTGGAGGTGATTTTCTACTGATCACAAAGATGGTAATGTGAAAATGTGTATACGCATTCATTCTGATTGTCACAGCATGTCTTATACTTTCTTGGGGTTCAGCAAATATTGGTTGGGAGGATCAAATAAATGAATGCATTAACTGTTTTTTTTTTCTATGCTATCCACTACTATAATTAGTTTACACTCTAATGAAAAAGCATGGAATGAAAACTTCCCAGGCCAGGAAGACACAGCAATTGTGACATAGCCAACTTAGCTGCTTCCTGGGATCTCCACATCAGAGAGATTCGTCATATGTTACGAAATGACACACAGGACACCAACAGCTCATGGGTTAGCAGAGATTCTGGTAGACATCTGAAGGCTCTGGAAGAGACATTTGCAAAGCACTACTGGACATTTCAACAATTTTTATTTTTATTAGGCCTATAAACTGCTGTGTTACACATTTATCCCACAGTCCAGGTGTGCAGCGAGGTTACCTGAGACTCATAAGAGAGAATGCCAACTGATAGGTATAGAATCTGCCATCTACTGAGTAGTTCTGGAAAACCAACTTGTTGCATGAGTCAGGATGAATCACACCATCTTCTCCAGCAGGGAGCTGATCTCCCTCGTCATCTAAGGACACCTTACTACAGTCTAAAACACATGCATTATGATGTTTTCCAGGAACTGTGATGGTCTTGCTTAGAGTCATGCACCCTTCTTGATTTCTTGGCCTCATGGTGGCCCTGATTAAGAACAACTACATTACAGTCCTCCATGGGAAGATTTTGGACTTTTAAACAGATCTGTATTGAACTCTACGCAAAAGCTAAAGTAATCAATATGTGATCTAGTCAACAAACATTCAAGCAATAGTTACTGCAAAGCTGGTAAGTAATAACAACAAATTAAATTCAATATGGTAGAGTGCGTGACCTTGCAATGAGTATTAAAATCTGTGCTTAGCAGCAGTTCTTATTTTTATTGTTTTCTTATCCCATTTCCTTTAAGTTTACAGTGAATTTACACGCAGAGGATGGGAGGGAAAAGAAGAAAAGCTTTCTGCCAACTCAGCAAAATGTGAAGCTCTCACCCAGTAAGTGGGCCCCGAGGGACTCACTGCTGGCTTCAACTCCGGGCAGTTTCAGAATGCAACCCAGATTATGGGTCTCCATGCCTGACTTGCAAAGCTAAACTACAGGACAAGCTATTTTGCACCCTGAGAGGCCCTAAACACAACAGCTTGACATCTAGTGTACTCCTTGGGGCTCCTCTGCTCTCCTGGTAAAAACCTAAGTGAAATGATTTCTCTCAAACCTTTGCTTACTGTTTGTTAAAGAATTTTCCGATCTCTTGAGAGCAATATATTTAAGTTGTAGCCTTCCATCTATAACACTATCATGGTATATGTCACAGAGTATGTTTAACTCATACTGCAAACATATAAGAGGGTCTTTGTAGGAAAAGATGCAAAAAAAAAAAAAGTGTAGCTTCTTCCTTCAGAACAGACCTTTAGTTGTAAATACTGTACTTTCTGTTTGTGTCACGCGTAGGTCTTACAATAAGCCTTTGGCCTGAATTCAAATGAATAGTTCCTCTTTGACACTGCCCGGGTTGTGTTGCCTTTTAAGGATAAGTGGGACTCAGGCATGCTGCCTCTTCTACCAACAAGGCATGCTGCCTTCTACCAAGGCAGTGAAAAAAAAATCTGTCCTCAGAGCACTATTTTTACCCCTTAGGTACCCGATTAACACTTAGATTCATTTCTCACTCATCAAAGAGCCCTTTGGTAGGAAGCCAGAGTAAAAGAGAAAATGAATTGGTGTTCCCACTGAGAATGAAAGTGGTAGACCTTGTCATCTGAAATGCAACTGTTAGAGATGTTCATTTTCACAGCAAATTTTGATTTATCATGCATATATTTATTAATATTTAACACTTACCTAACAATTGCCTATAAAGTTCCTAAATTCTAAACCCAAACCCTAACTCTAAAACTTAGCACCTAAAACTCAATACAAATATTTAACATTAACTTAAGGTTTCTCAAAAGGATATTTTCCTCTGGGCAAGGATCTTTATGTATGGCTGGTCTTCATACAATTTTTCAGTCTTAATGTCTCTTAAAGTCTCTGAATTTTGTTCCTCAGATCCTAAGACAGTTTATCAAGCAGGAATCGCCTTTGTGGTATTATGACTAATTATTTAGCATATGAAAAGTCTTCCAGGTGGCTCACCTATTCAGGTGTCTATGGCCTGCAAAGGTCCTATTTTAGTGTTCCATCTGATCAGAAGTCCCTGGGGTCTGAGGAAAAGACAATTCCATGCCCTAGGTGCTCCAGAATCTCAGGGAGAATCCGTCTCCTCTCCCAAATGGAAATGGGTCAATATCAGAGGGTGAAGCTTTCCGATGAGATTGATGTGAGTTTCTCTGCCAGATGAGGAGAGGAGGTGAAACAGAAAGAGGAGCCTAGCTCTCTATGTGAATCTTCACTTAAATATCTTCAGCTGAAGCTTTTTTGCTCTTTCACAGTCATGCTGTTTTCAAGGCTCTATCTCTTCAAAAGCTTTTTGCAGAGGGGTGTGAAAATGACAGGCATGATCTGAACAAAGGAGTCATCACCCTTGGGCAAGTTCCCAAGGACATGTCACTTTGGAAGTAAGTCTTTTATCTTAAAGTCCAGGCTTTTGCTATTTCAAGTTTCCTATGCTATTAAATGCTATCACTAACCCTACCATAGCTCCTTAAGTCTTTCTCTAAAACAGCATCCGGTGGAAGAACTAGTAAAGATAGATGGCTTGTGAGTGAAAAGTTTCAGCAAATGTGAGGAACTACTTGGAGACAGGAGGAATGACAGTCACCAAAGTCACTCTCATATCTCCAGAGTCACAACAGTAACAGAAACCTGTGTATGATGAGGCTTTCCAGTTTTTTTTTTTTTTTTGGTTTTTCGAGACAGGGTTTCTCTGTGTAGCCCTGGCTGTCCTGGACTCACTTTGTAGACCAGGCTGGCCTTGAACTCATAAAGATTCGCCTGCCTCTGCCTCCCAAGTGCTGGGATTAAAGGCGTGCGCCACCACCGCCCGGCGAAAAGATTTATTTATTTATTTTATGCATATGAGTGCTCTATCTGCATGTACACCTGCATTCCAGAAGAGGGCACCAGATCACATTGTGGATGGTTGTGAGCCACCATGTAGTTGCTGGGAATTGAACTCAGGACCTTTGGAAGAGCACTAGGCAGTGCTCTTAACCGCTGAGCCATCTCTCCAGCCCCAGTTTTTTTTAATAATTTATTTTTTATTTCTTCAAGTTACATCTCAATCACAATCCCCTCCCTACTCCCCCCTCCAGTCCCACCCTTCCACCCTCCTCCCCCTCAGCCCCACCATCCTCTTCCCTTCTTTTTTTTTTTTTTTAGTTTAAGGTATTTATTTTTCCCCCCAACAGCTCTCCCTTTCAGTCCAAATAATGGTTCTTTTTCTTATAACTATAAATACAATACAAAACAACAGAAATAAATAGGCCACGATTATAAGAGTTATATGGCTTAGCATACATTCCCAATGTCCAGTCCATATGTATTTGACACCTGACTTTAACATTCTACTATCTAACCATCTCCATGAGTTTAAAGTTCTATATCTAACTCAGCTTTCATACTAACTTGCCTCATAATTTTAAAAATATCTTCTTAGATCCAGAACACCCTCTTGATTCCTAAACAACTCAAAATTTAACTATGAGACTCTAGGTATCTATTCTTCAACCACCTCAGAGACCTGAGGCTTTCCAGTTTTTATGGCTCTAGTTAATTATCTTTAGATCCCTTTAGAGCTTCACAGAAAGGTGAGACTTATAAGCATGAACAGGCCAGAGCACATGTTTTCGAAAGTCTCTTGTGTCAGCAAACACACTGAGAAGGCACTGGAGGGACAACTCAAGAGAAAATATTGAAACCAGAGATGGAGTTTCAAGTCTGTTTTGTTAATGACAGGATGAAATACTATGCCTCCATGATCTTTACTCACTTAAAGTTCTGCTTTGACATATAGTTTGTCCCTTGTCTGTATGGAAATAATTTTCATATAGTAAGTGCTCAGATAATGGCAGTGCCTCATCTTGAAGTCTGTGGCTTTATAAACATGCCAGCCAGTTTCTTCGCGTCTGTCTGCATGTTTATCACATCTGGCTTGTTCTGGCTTTAGATGAAATCTTCAGGAATGACAAACTCAGTACCTGTTGGATTGAACTGGACTCTGTCACTGTGCCCTATGATATATTCCCATTTGCACTGCTTTTGACTTCCCCAGCCCTTCACTTATATCTTCCAGTCTTTCAAGTACATGATGGCAGGGCTGGGAGGGTGATTCAGTCTTTCTGTGCAAGAACGAGAAGCTGAGTTCAGATCCCCAACACCCTGAAAACATCCCTGTGCATACAACAGTTATCCCAGTAATGGAGAGGTAGAGAGGTGGATCTCTGGGGTTAGGTGTCCAGCAATTCTAATTAAATAAAATGAGGTAGCTCCTGGTTCAATAAGAGAGTCCATCTCAAGAAAGAATTGGAAGCCATTAGAGATATCTGACATTCGCCTTTGGCCTCCACATGAATGTGCACACAGAAAATATAAAATGACAACAATAAATCAAAGAATATAACAACAGCTCTCATATCTCCATATGATTTCTTCTCTAGATTAAACTATAGAATTTTTTTAAGTTTGGTGAAATTATTTTTTGGCTCTTTCTATTTGAGGATGATTCAGTCTTTAGATAATTTTAAATTGACCTAGATAATATGCTACAATTTAGACTTCTGTGTGTAATATTTCTCTTATTTGGTCTTGTAGGTTTGCAAATACTAAACAAGCCTCAACCACAGAGGACACTCTTTTGGTAACTTATGAAAACTAGCAAAGCTACTGACCACAAGTCAAAGTCAATCTCCTAGATACTAAAGAAAGATCATATACATGAATATGAACCATGACTTTATCTCTTTATATGTAAAAATACCCCATAGAGAAATGAGATCTAGTCACTAAATCTATAATCCAAATAAGACTAGTTATGTTGGTGGTTTTAGCATGTTAGGATACAGACTGAACACGATAGTCTTGTAAGAATGACTTTACCAAGGGCTGGAGAGAAAGCTCAGTGGTTAAGAGCACCGGCTTCTCTTTCAGGGGACCCGGGTTCAATTCCTAGCACTCACACACTGGCTCCCATCTGTCTATAACTCCAATTCCAGGGGATCTTACACCTTCACACAGACATACATGTAGGCAAAACACCAATAAACATAAAAATGTATTACACATAACATAAAATAAACCAATGGGTGTAAAATAAAAAAAAATTATATACAGTCATTTTAAAGAATGACTTTACCAAAGCACAAGACATTTACGAAAATGTTTTCCTTCTGAGGACGAAGCATGTATATCTACAGGAGAGCAATAAAGGGTAAGTATTATCTCTTGATAATTACTTTTTGAAAAATACCATTATCTCATCAGAGCTTAATCATATGAGGTACCTATCTCCCGCTGTATTGTCCAACCTGTTATAATTATCAGAGGAAGAGCTGGCGAAGTTCTACAGAACTCTTTCATATACATGGATTCCTAGAGAGAAAATAATACCTAATTCATTGCTAAAATTTTCCCCAATGATCTTCTCATACTCTATGCAGGGCCATGCTCCGCCGCCCCCCCCCCCCCCAGACAGAAGAGGCAACAGAGAAAACAGTGAAGCCATTTTTATAGAGTATGTTGTATATTAACCTACGATATCCAGATTATGAGGAAATAGATCCCTAAAAAGAAATAGTTATTCTTAGTATAAACATCTAACGTAAGGAAAATGGTGTCATAAATGATTTTCCCTTTTAAAAGAACTTTAATAGTAAGTTACTGGCTTTAAAATACTTGATTTTTTTCTAAATTAAGACTTTGGGGAAGTTATTTGGCTGAGTTCCATATGGAAATCAAGATAAAACAAACAATAAAAATATACTGCTTTGCTGAATTTCCTATGTGGTAATGCATACTTCCCACAAAGACCCAAAACGAAAGCAAAGTTGTCACAACTTACCTCAATTTTACATCACATATTGCACATCTGTTAAAATACATGAAAGATCAAATAAGCAGCTTATTAAATGAAAACCAAACAAAAGCAAAAACAGGGGAGTGAGCAAGTGCCAGCCCCATCCCCGACACGCTGAGAACCGTCATCTGGTTCTGTTTCCTGCACTTGTTAGAACTTATTCCCAGGTGCCTGGCCTTCCCACAACATCTCCTCGCCTTCACACATGGCTTTAGCTTGAGTTGAACCAGATGCCAAATGGGAGAAATTTTACAATTCGGAGAAATCAGCATGGTGGAATGACACAGAAACCTCTAGCCAAGGCATGTTCCCCAGGCTCTCAGTTCCCTCACAGCTGCCATGTTGCTTCCCGAACCTAACGGCACACTGAACACAGTCCTCCCATTTGCCTTGCTTGCGGTCTCCTGAAGGATTATATGACATGACAGATTATATTGCACTCAAAGCTAGATCATGAGACTCTGCTCCAGGGGCTCGATTAATTCTGCAAAAGACACAACTGTCAATAGAGCATATGCCCACAGTTTCCAAAAAATAATATTTTAAGGAAGCTTACAATAAGATGCAGAGTCAGAAAACACAGAGTTAGAAAGAACAACAGCTGTGATAGATTGGGCATGGCAAGTGGACTGGGGTGCATCCGTTCAGGAGAGACAACAGGAGCAGATCCAGCAGATAGCAGTTAAGACTCTCCCGCCGCTGGTGATTTGGACAACAAAAGAGATTTTCTGCTCTCAGAAAGGCAGACAGAGTGAGGGTATGAAACATTTGAGAAAATGTCTGACCTGCCAAGATTCTTGCAGATACAACTTCCCACCATAAAACGTACAGTCTCCCTGAAGGAGAGAATCATTGGGTGATAAGGAGACTCCTCTAGAACCGTAGCCAGGAAGACCTCCCTGAGGAGGTAACACTTGGCTGAGAGCTCAGTCCAAGCCAATGAAGGGGGTCTGGGGGACAGGCATCCAAGATAAAGAGACCCAGCACCCAGGAGGCAGAGGAACTGCTGGTGTTTGAGGAGCTTGGAAAAGCTATGCTTTCCTCAAAGAAAACAATCTAAAGCTAGAACTTTGTAAATCCAGAACTACAAAAACCAGACATAGATAGGTTCTGTAAATTAATTTATCTTAGATTTCTTTTGATGCAGAGTCCAACATAAAACCCACAAATGTGCCCCAGAAACACTATATTCCTTAGGAAGTCTTACTAGACACAGCCTTTTCTATTTCAGTTGTTTTTTTTTTGGGGGGGGGGGAGAATGACAAAGAGAAAACAAAACACATGCAGATCTTCTTGCTGTTTTTAAAAAGAGGTAAAAGTTTTCATGTGAGATGCTGTTTAATCTAAATGTTTCTACTTCATCATGGAAATCTCCTCTTATTCTTTATGACACGGAGAGATCTTCTGGCATCCTACGTTCCAGCTCAGTCTCCCCTGGGTCTCCAGAGGGGCTGTGGGGACAGCAGGACGAAGAGATTTCACCATCACATCTCTCCTCATTCCTTTTCATACTGTTCTCTTTTTTAAAAAGTCACAATAATTCAAGAGATCCCAGCTTGAAAAAGACTTCCATTAATAAAAATTGTTAGAAAATACCTACCTTTGTTTTAATGACGATTCCTTCCATGTAGTAGGTTACTATCCTACTAGTAGCCAGTACGTTAATAAAGAGCACACACTAAAACAAACAAACAAACAAACAAAAAACCCAAAAAATGTAAACATAACCTTGACATATTTACATTAAGTATGACAACAGAAACAGTACTTGTCATCCCTGGGTCATTGCGAAAGCCACGACCTCTTTCCTTGGGTTAATTGTACTGGGGTGTCATCTTAAATAAAGAGGGTTATCAGAACTGAAGTGACCCAGTATCGGAGGCTAAGGGAGAGAGAGTCTGTAGCAAAGTTTCAAAGCAGTAAAAAACAAAAGTGCTGGAAGAGATAGAGCCATCCCTCCCTACCCCATCCTCCCAGACTTAGAATATTATTCTAGTTGGGGGTTGGGGGAGTAGCCCCACAAGGATGTGTGTACGGAACCAGCTGCCTGTGACAGCTGTGCTAGACAGTTGTCAGATCTTGTCCTCAAATTACAGAAGACAGGAGCATGGGCCACGTCTGTGACTCAGTCCCCAGCCCTTGCCAAAGTAGTAGTTCTCTAGATAGCAAACCACAGGAAAGAGAAAAAAGAGAGAGAGCCAAGAGAGAGATGAGAAAGAGAAACTGCACACTCAGAGCCCCGTTGGTCACTGAATGTTGAAGGATGCTGAGGAGAGCAGGCGTGTTCCGGAGGGTAGAAGGCATACACCTAACATTTCAACAGACACGTGGTTATTTTCAGTCACACTAATTACATTCCCTGCATGGTGCTTACACATGATTAAAACCAGATGCTTAAGATGTGGCCCAACCATTAGCCTGTATCCTCTCACATCTCCTTTGGCCCTCCTGTAACACTTTCAAGAACTTGGCTGTTTGCCTAAATGTAAAGAGGGGACAGATGAAAGAAGAAAATAGTTATAGACTAGAGAGCTACTCTCCAGCTGATGAGTGGCTGCCGATGTGTGATGATACAGGTGACTTTAAGGACCTCTCAAAGGGAAAGTTAAAAACTGCAGTGTTTTGAGGCAGTTAAGATTCTTAAAGGATTATTTATTCAATGTGCTCTCAATTTATAATGTTTTCAGGAAATTCCTTCAAAATTGTCAGCTACACATAAATAAGCCTTGATAACCACTCTCTGTTGCACACGTGTGTGCTTGAATGTACATTTGGCAATGCACAAAGACATATGCAGAGAACGGTTTCTTGGAACCAAATTGATCTGGCCTGTTTCCTACGGCTGCAATTTCCAATGTGTGTGCTGAAGCATGCTTGCTCCACAATACAGGGGAAACTTCTGGAGTTTAAACAAATGTGAGAAATGCAGGCTCACATAATGACAAACAGGTTTCTTCTCAGACTCTCTAGTATGCTGATCTACACTGTAAATATTCTACATACTATATACTGTCCCTCAAAGTTAGCTGACTCAGAGTCTTGTAAATTATCTTGAGAGAGGAGTAATCTGTGGATAATAAATGCTGATCTACATTAACCCAAGGTGTTTGTACAGTCTCTGTTTACATTTTCCCAGTGTGAAAAAAAAACCCAGAATTTCCTAAGAGAAATTGTATCACATGATAGGTCTAAAATCAAAATGTATGTTTTTCCTTACACAGAACCCTGACCTACTTCCTTCCCAACTTCGAGCTTTTAGGAGAACAGAACCAAGAGTAATTTACTTTGGTTTTCCTGTGATAGCTGAGAGCAGCCATCACCCCCACACATTTTTCATGTAGATCTTAGCTGCATGTGTCAAACCAACAGCTGCATGCCTATTTTTCAATGTCACCTTTAAGACGTATCACTAAGAACTTAACTCCCATCCATAGATGCAGTCCTGGACATTATTCGCTTGCTTGTTTGTGGAAAACATAACTTGGTCTCAATTTTAAGTAATTCATTAAAACTTCTGAGTTCTAACTCCTCAATGAATTTTGGTTCTAATTGTATCTAATTCTTCATAGTTGTCGGTCTCTATGACTGCTTGCACACACAGGAGTGTTTTAAAGACAATTACATGAACATGAATCCACTCTAGTTTCCTGGCACTACCTCACCAACACACTACCTTAGGAGCAACAGTTCTATCTTTTCTTAGATGCCTCCTGCTAGAAAACCACCTCAGTTTCCAACCAGACATAACATCATGATTTCACAGTAGATTAGTCTTCCAGTCAGGTACCAACCCACACAATATCAGTCAGAAACATTCTCCTAGTCTAGTAACCCAAATGTAATGGAAGATACTGTCAAAGTATTTCTGTAATTAAGATACTGATATGACCTGCAAGTTGAGGTACCCCATGTCCCCTCTATAAGGACATCCACAGTTCCATGATGTCACTTTGCATCATGAATGTGGAACAGCAGTGGAGTAGGTACAGGCTAGGCTCTGAAGAAAGCAGACATGGCAGGGAAGTTGCTTTACATCACAGGAGTGTCTGAAGGTCACAGAGGGAGGTGTCACCATTGCCATGCTCAGGGGAAGCCATAACTGAACAGGCCTTGTTTTAGCTTTTGTTTCCCTTCTATGAAATGTGTGAGTGGGGGAAAATTACTTAGCTGTTTACGTCATGGAGATGATCCAAAGTCATTTTTAACCTCTGCCCAGCTGGTGCAATTCAACATGGAAAAGGTGAGCTGACGTGCTCACCTCTCTGTAGCACAGACAGCTCTTGTTACAAAGCAAATACACATGAATTCTACATATTTAGTGGCTGTTCTGGTAGGAGCTTATTTAAAGAAGAAATGGCCTTCAAAATTGTAGCTCAGTTTATTTGCTTTTAAAAACTTTTTTTTTTAAGAAGCAAAAGTCCCCACCATTTGGCCAGTCGAAATATCTCAAACAATTTTCAAAATCCCAAACAATTTTACTGGAACACAGAAAAGAACAGAAACCTGCAGTGCTTGTTTGTCATTTTAAGAACAAATATTACTTTCAAATCACTTTTCCTCCCTCAGCTCGGACCTGCCAGATTTCAGCCCACAGTGAATTCTTGCAGCTGAGCTGATCCAGCAGAAAGGGCACACATGCCTTCACTGGGGGGTGGGAGGGGTGGGAGGTGAAGGGACAGGAGATTCCGAGAGGAGAGCTTCCCTCAAGGGAGAAGAGCATTTCAAAGGCCTGCTTTACCCACAGTTCAGGTCCCTTCCAGAGGCACCAGACTTTGGAAGGACAGAATGAGAGCACGAAGTAGGAGATGATTCCTGAGAGGGAGTAGTGACATCCCTAGTAACAGACAGCTTGAAAAGTTAAACACGGTTTTCTCCTGCTCTGTGACTGCCTGCTCATTTTTACATATGGCTTTTGAAGAGCCACCATTTTTTAACAGGCTGCAGTTTCTTGACCTTTCATGTCCTACTTAAGCAAATATCCACAGGACAATTGAAGCAAATGAAAAAACTGGATGGACAACTGCAAAGGAAAGTAAATCTTACAGAACATAAAACCTCAAAGATTTACATACAGGAGCTAAAACTGGAGATCTGGAAGAGGCCCATCCCATCCTTTCTGCTACTCAAGACAGCCAGTCAACCATGAGAGCTGTTATTTAAAGCTTTCTCAGATTATATGACTCCTTATCATTCTGAATCCAACTTTTCTAAATTCACATGGAATCCACCTACCTGGCCTCATAAACCCAGAGACTCTCACGCACTGATCCAGTCTTCCCAGTCTACGCAGTACTACAGATAGAAATTATGAGACCTAAGCTTAAAAGAACCCCTTATTCACACTGCTGTAAACCCCCTTGCCATCCTCTTCTCCATTTTGAAACACCCTGGTTTTTCTATGTCCTCCTTAAAATATCAGGATCAAAATGAACACGATTTCTGTTAAAATTATTTTGCTGTAAGAGGAAGGTCTATTTCTTTGCTATTAGGCCCTCACTCTCCCCTCAGAACTTAAAGTGGATGCACTTTATGGAGAGTCTCAAAATCCATCATGAAACTCATCCATTTTCTTCAGCAAGCCCCAGCGGTGTTTATCCCTGACCTCTGTGCTCATGAGCGAACTTTAAAATGCATCTCGGGGTTTCAAACAACAATGGCATAGCCAGGCCTATGATCAATAGCCTCTTTATTCACTCATGTTTGTTTTGGTTTGCAAACTTCTAAAAATTTCCCAAACTGGTTTTCTTATGCTAGAGTCTTAAACTGGGATCAAATTACATTTACTTTAGGTCATGCTGTATGAAAACAGCAACCCACATTCGTACATTCTTTCTTGTAAATCATAGGCGCAATCACAAACCACTTCAGCTCTGTACAAGACCATTTAGATGACAAACAAAATGAAAATGGAATTCTGGGAAATGAATATTTGCCAAATGCAGAACACTGTTTTCCCCTTTCTCTGGTTTTACTGAATGCCACCAAGTGCTAGACTTTATGTATAAGATGTCTAGTGATTATGCCTCCAGAATGAACAGCTATAGTTGAGCTTCAAAAAATTATCATACTCTTTTCAAGGAAGTTAGAGGATTACTGTGTGGGTTTTGAGGGTACATATATATGAACAAAATAGGGTCCCAAGAATGATACAGCAAATGTAATTCTCAAATTTTATTGGCTCTTCTGATTGCTATTTTTAATGGACAGTGGGAGTCTTTAAAGACAACTCCAGGGAATTCAGCTCTACAAAGAGTGATCATCTTTTGCTTACTTCATAACTGGTTATTATTTGTGTTTTGGCCATAGTTAGAGGCTGAAAATCTGTCCCCTCAAGAGATATGTTGAAGCCCTTTGCCAACATAACTGTATTGACAGAGATGGCCTTTAGGAGAATTAAGTTTGCTCAAAATGGGGTCATGAACAAAGAGCTCTGACAGAATTAGTACTCTATGAAGACATGCCAGAGAATCCTTTGTCACTGTCACAGACAGTGCCTCTGTCTCGGAGAGGAAGAGACCAATTGCAAGACAAGATTCTCCTTATCGGAAACCACACCAGCTGGAGTCCAGCCTTGGACATGTAGCTGTGGGATGCAATGAAAATGATGAAGTAAGCTGGCCCCTGTAATTGTTGTCATAGCAGCAGGAGTAGCCTAGCTGGGGCTTTTTCCCTAACATAGACAGAGGGCATTGAGAGGAGCTGCCCCCTCACTTTGGCTTGGAAATGTCCTCAGCAGAAGAGGCATAGTGTTGAGTAAGCACCCTGTAGATGAAGATGGACTTTTCAAGAGAGTCTTTTAAAAACGAATTTGGGGAAAGCGTTAATGTTTTTGTTGACTTTAGAATATTTAATATTGAAAGTCTCTCTGAAAACCCTTATCTATCAGAAACATACACTTAAGAAGTCGTGGGTGATAGTCAGGTTAACTATCCATCTTCAAGAGTCTTAGCTATACTGAAACTTCTAATATGGATAGAAATAATGGAGCCTTCTCAGCATCAGTTCCCTGGGACATCCCAGAATTGCCAGCAGAGTCTGGATTACAAATGCATACTCAGCTGCTCGGTCCTCCCTATTTCCTCTGCCTGGGGAATGTCCTCAAATCCGGCTTGGCCCAGACTCTATCTTAGGAAGGACATGCTTCCCTGTCCTCAACCGTTCAAACAGACCCTCCCCTTCACCACAGGCTACAAACACTTTTTTGGAAAATGTGACCTCATCCCAGGGTAACTTAGGTTCCTTTATAGCAACGAGGTCCCAGGAGCTGCCGCCAGCCCTGCAGACATGGGAAGAGAAGGGGGAAACAAACCTGAGAAGAAAGATTGGATTTTTAAAGCAGGTGTCTGTGTTCCCTATAAATTAATTTTGAAAAATTTATAAGTATTAACTTCAGATTTCTGCCTTCCTTTGACAACAGATGAGTGATCAAAGATGTCAGTCGGAAACTGGTTATCAATCCTGTTCTAAGACACCATCACAGAGCTACTGGAGGTGATTTGCAAGCACATGAAAGTTGAAGAAGCATGGGGTTTGTGTTAAGAGTAGGGCCATAAGACGCTGAGTCACAACATCTGAACCCACTGGTTCTGAGCCCTAATCGCACCTGGGATCACCTGCTTTGGCCACCTCAGCCCTTTCCCCATCACCTCCCTGTGCCTGAGATATGTTTCCCTCTCCCATTCCCAGGTAACAGAATCCTCCAGCATGTGAAGCAAGCATTGGTCCTCTAATATCCCCCACACTTCTCTATGGGGATGATGGAGTGGCACATGCCACACTCTGGGTCTCAGCACACTCTTGAGGACTTAAGGACAGGGAAAACAGAGCTGGGAAGGGTGTGAGGTCTTCCTTGTTTAGTTTTAAATTCACCTAGGTTTCAGAGAAAAGGGAGATATTGACAGCTGAAAGCATTCCTGAAGGAGCAAAGAGAAAGAGGATAAAGGAAAAGAGAAGTATTCAGAGTAGAAGCCTACTTTCTGAACAGGAGAAATGTGGGAGGAGGGTCACCCCAAGAAACTCCTTTCCCAGTTTCCTCTCAGGTACTCCCAACAAGGATATACAGCTACTATTCAAACTGGGATAGCCATAAAGAAGAAAATAATTTTGAGTCCAGCCGTGGAAGACGGTATTATTAGAGAGAAGACAAAGAGCTGAGGCAGGTCACAAAGAGGTAGGTGGAAGGTCTTCACCTTTCCTACTCCACACATGCAAAAAGAAAATAATGTAGAAGAGAAAGTATGACAGTATCCAGAACGACCCCTGTGCTCACGCTTGCTCTAATTACAGAGTACATATTGTTCCATATGGACCCTCACTCAGCCAACAAAATGCCTTGAAGATTTTCCTCTCTGCTGGTTTATTGGCTTGTTAAAGAAGTCATTCTCCGAGGGAAACGGTGATGAGCTCCACCCTGGCATGTACAGGTCAGCAATACCTACCACCACCCTTCTTCATGGTCATGTTCCTAACCTCACAGGGAGAAGACAATGGGTTCTGATGACCCCCATCGCCCACCAAGGAAGAAAATGTCAGCAAGACGGGAAAGAGCCACACTCTGTTGGAGATGAAAACAAAGGTCAAAGTAGGAAAGGTCAAAGTTGTGAGCTGGAATGGGGAGGACAGAGTCACAGGAATGCTACCGCCAATTTGGCAGCAGAGTGGAGTGAGCAGGGTGGAGGGGAGTGGAAAGGGAGAAATGTTTATGTCAACTTAAAGGAGTAAAAGAAGAGTAATTGTCTTGACAGGTTCAACACCATGCTAGAAGCCAAGGGGAGCAGGGCCCCCCAGCTTTGCTGAGGCAGACAGTAAGTTATTGCACGTATCTAAACAGTCAGCAGAATCCAGCCTTCCCTTGGGCTACTGCTGTTTTTTTAACCCTGTGCAAAGGGTCATGGTGTTCTCACTCTGATAATAAAAGGATGCTGGGAAAGAACCAGAGAAGTCACAAAACCAAAGGAAACTCTCTAAACAAAGGCCAGATTTAGTTCAGGGAGAAAACAAGAGACTCTTGCCAAAGAGTCTTTACAGTGATACTGTGGCTTCCTTCCTCCTCTGCCATTCTCTGGTTTAATGGATGGTGATCCATTGGCTAATAACAATGGAAGGCAGTGTGGAAGTTCTGCTTTCAAATCCACTTTTCTAGAGCCCTTTCTGCTGCCTAGAACTCACTTTAGACAAAGACTGAGCCTCGGGGAGGAAATCAGGTCTGACAGGTAACAGATACTTCACAGCAAATGGCAAGGCTACACTGGCTTCCTACCTTATTTCTACAGCCCTGTGGCATGTATCTCTTATTCTAATCTGTGCCACATTGGCATAGCTGTCTTCAATCTGCCCTCTTTATTGATGATGAGTTCCTTGTGCTTCACGGGTCCCTGCAAAATCCACACTTAGTCTCCTCCACTCTGTCTACTTTCAACCCTTCCAATAGTATTTACCAATTTTCACTGAGGTCAGAGTCCTCATTCTGGGATCATCGTTCGGATAGGAAAGAAGAATGAAATAGCAGCTAAGGGATGAGAACAAAGGAATTCTGGGTAGTTCCAGGGTACTCTGCAGACAGCCTAACCATGGTGGCATCCACCTGACTTGTTTCCACACTGGGTGAGGCTGCAAAGATTCTCCTACTTGTAATCTGAGATGTGGCAAGGCCCAGGTACCATCCTGATGCTCTCTAAGTTATGTCTGGGTAAACCCTAAAAGTGTGATTCATTTATGGGGGGGGAATTTAAAAAAAATATTTGCAGTTAGAGGAGGACAATGAGGATTAACTCAGAGGAATTTTAGACCCTTGGGATACCAAGACTGTGAACAAAATTAAGAATTTTCCTTTTCTTCTGAAACTGTGGCTTTACCTAAGTCACTTAAACTTCAATTTTTTTTGACATTTTTATTTAAGACTAATCTAATGTCTAAAAAAAATCCTGGGTTTTGTAACCAAGATCTAGAAATGGTCAGACTGAAGCTGACTTTGTAACCACCACATTTGTTGAAACAAATAGCTTTGAGATTCTTATACCTCCTGGAGGTGAAGGGAACCATAACTGCAGACACACAGCATCTTCCATTGTTGGTGAAGAATCAGGCAACCCAGGTTTCTATTTGAAAAGGAGGTTTAGGGACTGGAGAGATGGCTCAGTAGTTAAGAGCACTGGCTGTTCTTCCAAAGGATCTGGGTTCAATTCCCAGCACCATATGGCAGTTTTCACAGCTGTTTGTGATTGCCAGGCGCGGTGCCACACACCTTTAATCCAGCACTTGGGAGGCAGAAGCAGGTGGATCTCTGTGAGTTCAAGGCCAGCCTGGTCTACAAAGTGAGTCCAGAACAGCCAAAGATACACAGAGAAACCCTGTCTCGAAAAACCAAAAGAGAAAAAAGAAAAAAAGAAATAAAAGGAGGTTTAAGATTTGTAAGGCATGAGACTTGCCACTCCTTCAGCAGCCAAGCAGCCAAAGCTGTCAAGTTTTTGAAAGTTAGACTTGAGCATGGAACTATTCAAGTCCACACACTAATTTTCTGGGAATTAGAGGAGCCATGAAGGCCAATTCCGAATTGAGGAATATTTCCTGGCTATTATAATCATCAGCAAGACAAAGACACATTTCCGTCCCAGTTTTTCTGACTTCCAATGTTTTTATGACTGTCACTGTTCACTTAAGTCATAGTTCTTTCTCTGGTGTACCCTATCTTACGGAGGGTGACCTAACTTTGGGCTCTGCTTCCTTAGATAAGCTATATTCCCTGGGGACGAAGAAAAGATTTGACATCACGCTACAATGCAGGGCTATTTTTGTTCCACTGTTCCATCAGTGGGTGAGCATGCTCATAAAAGCTTCATACAGAGGAGAAAGGGTTTTAAAACCCAATTTATCCACTGGCATACTGTAGTCATAAGATAGCAAGCAGTGGGGACAGGAAGGATGATCAAATTATGTGTTTTTCTCTGACCTCCCTTGTAGAATACTAGCAGGCTGTTTCATCCTTAGAGAAACGCTCTTAAGTATCCTAAAAACAAGACACACACAAGTAAGCCTGAACTCCACCTAAAGACAAACCTAAATTGCCTTCTCTCCCTATCTTCTCTTTTTATTTGTTCCACAAAGTCCTGGAACTCTCACCTCCAGCTTATTTTCTCCAGGCATCAGGATAACATTTACCTATATGTTTTTCCACAGTTCCCTGTGAACTAGCCTGAACTGTAGGAAAACAGCCATCCACATGAACACACAGTCTAGTGAACAATGAAGCCTGATCATATGGGTAAATTTGATCTAGTCTAACTTTGTTCTGTGTTGTTAAAGTGAAACCCTGATAGAAGGCTGGAAGTAGGGACAGTACCAAAATAAAGGTCAAGAAGTATACAGAGCAGCGGCAACAGGATGCTGGGGATACAGACTCAAACACATATTCAGACCCAGAAATAGGCATGCAGCTTGTGTTTACAAATGCCTCCTACTATACTTCTGCAAGGTCTAGGCAACATTAAACCTGAAGCCTTTAATTCTGGGAATGGCAAGTAACTCAATGAGCTTATTTTCTCATTGTTCTACTGACCATCTTCTACTCTGTATTCCACTTCAGAGAAGAATAATATCCTTCATTCTTCTTTATAGCCATCTTATGCTACTTGTATTCATGTGGTACCCTTCAAAATTAGAGTGAAATACTGTCACTGACCTCAAATCCTCTTTATTTCTTCAGCCTTCACCTTCCTCTCTGAGTCCAGCAAGTCCTTATGTCTGTCTTCCACATGTTCTGATTCCATGTCCAGTGGGATTAACCCATGATGCAAATCAAATGTCATTTATCTCACACTACTTTCAAAATGCCTCACATACAATATTCCCATTTAATAAGTTCAAATTGAACGAATGGTAATTGCACACTCTCATGACTCAGCTCTACTAGTAAAGGCAAGTTGTGGTCTCTGCCTCGTTGCACTGCGTGTTGAATGTAGAATTTCCATGCCTGTAAGCCATGGTGTCTAGTGAGTACTTGCTGATTATTCATAACATCATGATTTAGGTGTTAGCACTGTATTGTCCTTTTTATGAGAAACAGGGTCTCCTTGTATAGCCAGGACTAGCTGGTTTTGAAATTTACAACTCTCCTGGCCACAGGCAGATGCTGCAGCCCTCAAAATCACATCTCACTTCCTACAATGGAACCTCAGCTCTGTAGCCTATTTGCTATGTGACCTTGGACAGTAGCTTAATCTCTCTGTCTTTTTACTATCTGTAAAATAGGGCTGGCACTACTATGCTGCTCCCGCGTGGGTACTTCTCCTCCAGGAACATAACTCGTCTCATGGGCATATCTCATTTCAACAACCACCAAACACTTAACAGAGAGTGAGACCCTGGCACAATGAACTCATCGGAAGAGTCTTCTCAAAAGTAGTGAACAAAAGCCCTGTGCAAGTCCTGAGTGACCAGCATGTGTCTTTTTGGTTGAAGTTGTCATTCTGAAGAATTTTACTCACTCAAGAAAGTGAAGTTGGGCCGGGGACATGGCTCAGTGGTTAAGAGCACACTCTTAGCTCTTGCAGAGGACCCGAGCTTGGCACCCACATAGTGTCTCAAAACCATCACTAACTCCAGAGGATGTAGCAACTTGCTGTAGCCCCATGGGAACTGCATGCACATACTATAGTCATACATGCAGGCAAAACACCCATATATACACAATACAATAAATAAATAAATCTTTTTTTTTAAGTCAGGCCCTGCTTTTCTTGAGCTAGAGCATTTGAATTTGAACCTATCCTCCTCCCACCCACTGCTGTTTTTGTCTTACTGTTTATTTTAGTTTTAATTATAAATGCATGTGTTTTGAATGTGATCGTGTGGATATGTGCATGTGAGTTCAGTTGTCCTGTAGAGGCCAGAAAAGGGGGGCTTAATCACAGGCAATTGTGAACAGCCTCACGCGGGTACTGGGAATCAAACTGGGTCCTCTGAAAGAACAGTATACACTCGTAACCAGTGAGTCATCTCTCCTTGTCCTTCCTGTGATGTTTCGCTATAAATTTAAGTATTCTACCTTTACAACTCGATTCATAGCCTATGAAAAACCTGCCCATGGTGGAATGAGCCACTAGTAAGGCTCAGACAGCCTCTGGTTTGTCTGTGGTAAATAGTTTGGAGACAACATAAGCTGTACATGATTTGCAGATAGCACGGGCTGGAATGAGTTGTAGGTGGTTAGAGCATAAACAGGCAGGCTGACATGAAGAGACAGAATTAATCATTTCCACGTCTGGGAAAGAGCATTCCACTTGCCAGGATGCCAAAGGCAGAAGTGAATGCTCAGGGAAGACTGCTAGCTGGTGTCTGGTTAAAGCATTTGGCCGTCGCATTCGGGACAGGATTAATGGTCCTCATTGAATAGGACAACCACACCAGACACTTCTCGCTCCTAAAGTTGTTTTTTAAAGTCGTTTCTGCAGTTGCTTCCAGGCTCCTGTTTTATGTTTTTGTAAGAATGAAAGGCTCTGTTTGAATGGTAAATAAACTTGTGTTCCTCATGTGATTGATTCAAAAGTCTTCCAAAAATCTTCTAACCCTGATATTGTATGCTACATGCATGTGCCCATGTCTCCCCCGCCAATTCTAGGCATTGTTGGTATTAGAACTAATTTTATTCTGGGAGAGAAGTCTGAAGGTACCATTAGAGAGGTCGTTTGACCTGATTGTGGATCTATAGCTGTCTCTCTTCCCAGGATCTGCAGAATAAGGACTAGGAGGGGAGAGGGAGGATCTTAAGGGGGCATCTAATTTCTTATTTTCAGCAAGAAAAGAATTCGAGGAATTCTATCAGGATGTGACAGTATTTACATTTAAGTACATAATGACAGGGTTAAATGTAAATCAACCTCAGATGTGTTTCAAAACAAAACAGTCTTAGACTATATTGTTATAACAACATTCTAGGATATATATAGGTAATTTTGTTCTGATTCCTTGTGTTGAATGTGTTTGCAAATAAGGCTTTGGAGGAGGGGCCAAGCTGACAGCTGCCACTCAAACACCATCAAGGCATGAATATTAATAATGGTGGGCTTGGTAGATTGAAGCAGGCCATACTTTATAACTTGAGATAAAGGCAATGAACATCTCATATACATCTTGGGTTCTTAGTTTTCACATTTGTACTCCCGAACATATTTTTACTAAGACTGGGAGTGTCCAGGATATACTTAAAGGTTCCAGAAACAGGTTCTTCCCAGGTTTCTTAAATGAATAAATTCATAAAAGCAAGCATGTTTTTGTGCAGAAGGGTAAAATTTGAGCCATTCTGCACAGCTTTGCAGATCTTCCCATGGCTTACCAGGTACTACCTGCATAGGATGTAAGAGGAGAGGCATCAATCACAGAAATAAAATAAGCTTTCTTGTTCTGTGTCATCTAATTTTCAGATACAGAATAAAATTAAAATAGAAAGCCTCCTTTCCCCATACTCCCCAGACCTGTGAATGAACACATTTTTGCTCTTGGTTTCTGTGCTTCTCTGATTAGACAACTCTCACCCTAAAAGCCCCTCACATGGCAATGAATGAAGCTGAAGACCTCTCAGAGAGAATTACCCTTATGAGGAACCTCAAGCTTCGGGCAATGTCAGAGATTGGTTGCTCACTAAATCTGCTTCTATGTCATCCTGACATAAAAGTAAGAGAAGATTCTTCATCCCCTTACATTAACCGAAGCCACAAAATTGTGTTACAAAACCTAGCATGCCATTTCCAGGCCTTGCCTCCAAAGTATCCACAGGATCTTCTCTTATCTACCGACTGGTAGACAAATATCAATGGCAGATCACCTTGGGAGCCAAACTGAGGATGGCAAAAGAACAATGTTTCCAACTGGTCTCACCACTTCCTGGTCTTTCCATAAGGTGTAACCAATAGTTATTTTAAGGCACTGGGAAGACACAGATTTAGTTTCTTCACTTCCATAGAATTGAATTGCAATATTTACTTTTCTATTGCTCTGATATGATAAAGCACCATGACCAAGACAACTTACAAAAGAGAGGATTTAATTGGGCTTACGGTTTTAGAGTCCGTGATAACAGAGAGGAGGCATGGTAGCAGGAACAGCTGAGAGCTCACATCTCACACATTGAGTAGGAGGCAAACAGGGAACATTGTGAATGTCTTTTAAAACTTCAAAACCCACCCCACTCCTCCACATGGTCATACCTCCTAATCCTTCCCAAACTGTTACAACAAGTGGAGACAAACAATTCAAAAATATCAGTCTATGGCAGGGAGGTCATTCTCATTCAAACCACCACACACATCTTAACTAAAGTTTTGCTTTCACCCAAGTTCACATTCCCCCCCCCAATTTTCAATGTTTTGGTTTCTAATTTTCTACTTTATCACGGCACAAAAGTAATATGCATCTAGTAGAAGCCATATTTGTAATTCTAAATTCTGATCTTACACATACACACACACACACACACACACACACACATACACACACACACACACACACACACACACACACACACACACACAC
>CAJQZJ010031819.1:3216981-3232336 GCA_907164525.1 Lophiomys imhausi
ACACACACACACACACACACACACACACACACACACACACACACGAGAGAGAGAGAGAGAGAGAGAGAGAGAGAGAGAGAGAGATTCTACATTCTCTACTGACTCTGACTCAAGACACTGAATAAACCGCAAACCTAAACAACCAACACTGTAGAATACACTGGGTTGCCAAGCTATGATGTCCAGTGTGCTGGGTATATGAAGCACATACTTACATATACCGTTCCCAGGTTAAGAGGAGTTTATTCAAACACAACAAGATCGTAAGTCAAGGAGCACCTGCACTAGATGGCTCATTTTAACATCTGCTAAAATTTTATTAATTATTCCAAATGTTCTCCCAGATATCCTATCTGCCATTATACCTGCAACACTAAAAGCATTTCCTGGGTTTCTGCAATGCCTTCTGCTTAGCCTCCCATCAGTCTATGCACCTACATTCATCTGTGCAGATTTACGAAACAAATCTGAGAGTGTAATTCCTCTGCTTGAACAGATTTCAAAATCATATGACACCATTGATATTGTTAAATTTAGTTCCTTTTCCTTGAGAACAATTTGTTTGGTGTTTAAAAGAAAAACAACAAGGTAAACAAACTGGAAATTGCAGCTGCTGCCCAGAGGAGAAAGACAAAGCAGAGGAAAAGAGAAAGCCGTGTTTTGTTGTTGTTGTTGTTGTATTCTGTTGTTTGTTTTTGGTTTGGCCAGCATAAGCAGTGAGGTTCCCAAAGCAATCATACTGCAGATGAATAGCTGCTTGTTCAAGGGTAGGCAGGGGATCTTCAGAGAAAGAGTGACAAAGCCTGAAATGGTGGGAAAAGACAGAAACATTATGCTTTTCTGAGTAATTCTGAAATGGAAGGAGAGCTTAGCAAACCCATAGGCCCAAGGGTCAATATGTGGCTGCCTCCAAGTGTCTTAATATTCCTGGATATTCTGGCTCTAATGTGCAGTCGTGTCTTGCTTATTCATGCCTCCCTAAAATCAAATCAGAGATCCACTCTTCTGTACTGTGTTCGTTTTAGTCTTCCTGCAAAGTATTCCTACCTGCCTATCCTTCCACCTTCCTGCATCCAGTTCAGTGTCACTGACGGGATAAAGCCTTCCCTAACAGTCTCTAGTAGGACTCGAGCTCAAACAATTCACAAGTAGTTCACACATAAAATGAACTGCAGTTTCTTTATTTGTATACACATCTCCACCACCCAGTTCACATCTCTCCATACACATGATTTGAGTCTAATCCATCTCTTAAACTCATGACATTGAAGAAATAGCTCATGAACATGAAGGAAGACACCAGGAAGGGAAAGACGAAGAGGGAGGAATATGAGCTGTGGTGAGCTCTCTAGAGCCTTGTTTCTTCTACAGAAGTGAAGAATATTTGCATGACCTCCACTTCAGTTTTATGTTTTTGAGTTTATATTTATGAATGTTTTGACTGAATGTATGTGTGTACGCCTGGTGCCAGTGGAGATAGCAAGAAGATGTCAGATCCCCTAGACTGTAGTTACAGATGGTTGTGAGTCACCATGTGGGTGCTGGGAGCTGAAGCCAAGTCCGCTGAAAGAACAGCAAGTGCTCTTAACTGCTGTGTCATTTCCCAGTACCAACTGCACTTATTTCTCTCACACATCTGCAATATCAACTTTCATTTACTGCTGACACACTTGTAATAGGTATTGCATACACACACACACACACACACACACACACACACACACACATGTGACCCCAACCAAGTGTTTGACACGGTTTTAGCATGTATTAATAAAAGCTTTCCAAGATAAAATTTTATAAGCCATTCATAAAATCCTGTTCCAGAAAATTCAAGGAGAGCTATGACCAACATGGTCCAGTCATGAGGAGGTGAGCTCAGACCCCCAAATACATTCAGGTGTCTATGGAGTGTAATGCAGTCTTTTGTCCTCCCATAGGTGTTGATGAGGCTTTAAAATGACCAGACCTAGGAAACAAGGCTCATTCTAAACTCTAAATGAAGTCAAACACAATCAACTACCTATTTTTAATATTTAAAAATTTTAATTAGAAAATAATTATATCACGTCCCCATTACCTTTCTTCCTTCCAACTCCTTCCATAACTTTCTTCATTCCATCTCAAATTGATGGTCTCTCTTTCTTTGATTATTATTGCTATATACATATATAAATACACTAATCTATAGATATGACTTGCTGGGTCCATTTAGTGATGCCTGTTTGTATGTGATTTCAGGACTGACAATTTGGTATTAGTTAACCAATTAGGGGGATCATCCCTGGGGAACACTATTTCTCCTTCTCTCTCTAGTCCTTAGTTCTGTGTGTAGGCATAGGCCCTGTGAGATCTACCTCTTCCATGTTAGACTATTGGTATTCGGGCTGTGTTTAGGCAGCCCTTCTGTTGGGGTATCATAGTGTAGCGTCCCTATTACTTCTTCTAGGAGACACAATCTCACAGCAGGTTTTGTGTTTCTAAGAATCTAGCCAAGTTGCAGAGCATAACCATATCCATCAGATTTCTTTTCTTGGAAAAGTCCCTGCTGTTCAGTTCACTTTGCAAATCTTCCAGCCTAGACAACGCTGCTCATGAAAGCAAAGCCACAGAAGCATGTGTGACAAGGCTTCTTGCTTCCAGTGACCATCTAGTGTGCTCTGTGGAAAGCCACTGTCAACCCACATGACAGTATTTTCTTTGTTGGGAATAGCATTCTTATTTCCTACATTGCTTTTGTAATCCAACATATCTAATCTAAACCATAATTAGAATTTACATCAAGGTTGCAAATACAAAGAAGAGAGAAAAGAGAAAGGGGGAAGGAAAAGAATAAACAGTTGAATCTTCTGTAATGATCAACTCACCTATCTCTCTCTTTCACACACGTGTACATACACACACACACACACACACACACACACACACACACTCAAACACACACCACACCATACATAGTAGTATACTGAAACCATGAAAAAATAGTTCTTATTAAAGGATTTTATTAAGTGGCATCTTCCAAGAGGTCCAACAGAATTCTATTTTTCTATCATGATTATCCAAACCAAGCTCCTGTATAACGTGGAAGACAGTGATATACAGTTAAGAAATACCACCATGTGTGTGGTTTCCCTTCTAAGGCACTGCTAAGTTTTGTATTTTAATAAAAATCAATTGCCACATTCGACATGAGGCCTAATTGACTTATTAACACCACCAATTTAAGGGTTAGAAACAGGGTACGCAGTCCTGGAAATCTTCCCCACCTCAAGACAATATAACCCATTTATATGATAAGACATGTTAAACCCCTTCTATAAATGAACCTCCTTGTTGGGGTAGTGTTAAGCATTCTAAATGTTAACTAATTGATCCTGCTTGCTGTCTGTTACTTACATTGAATCTGATTAGTTAAATAAAATGCCGAGGCCTGAGATTGGGCAAAAACAGAGAAAGGTGGGACTTCCTGGGATTAGAGCAGGAAGCCTGCACTTTAGACAGAGGATTCAGGCAGTCCAGCCAGGAGCAGCAGGAAGGAGGCACACACCATGGGTTAGAGAAAAGAACCTCATTCCACAGGGCCAGGAACATCGGCATATTGTGGAGAATGACAGTCCAAGGGGACCCAGCAGCAGGAAGACGAAAACATTCCAGCCAGGAGCAGCAGGAAGAAGGATTCCAGCCAGGAGCAGCAGGAAGGAGGCACACACCATGGGTTAGAAAAAGGAACCTCATTCCACATGGCCAGGAACATTGGCATATCATGGAGAATGGCAGTCCAAGGGGACATATGTATATATGGGGTCATATTTGAGTAATAGAATTAAGAGCTAGCTTAGATGGGCTAGGATTGCACAATTCAGGCCAAGGCTTGTTAAAATCCACATGGTGTCTGTGTACTCATTTGTAATGGCTGCCTAAAGATTAACAACTGCCGAGCCAATTAACAATAATATAAATACTGTTTAAATAGTTTAATTAGCCATATTTCTCTTTTTACACATCCTCATCACTATCCAGCTACACAGAAATTCTCTGTAGCATCTCTAGCATAGAAAGTCCTCCCCACCCCTTGCTTGTCCTGATCCCAGGGGTGTTACAATCCTGTCAGTCTCTTCAAAGAAGGAGATACAGAAGCCTACCATTCAGAGGAGAGATAAGAGTCAGCGAAAGAGATATAGCAAGAGACAAGTATTATAAATGGAAGGAAACTTAACAAAAACAAGGTAACTGACTCCCAAGACAAGGAGGGGTCCTATGACGCCACATCAGAGGAGAAAAATGTTACTGCAAGGACAAAACTTTGGCAGCAGACAGCGAACCTCTGACTTTTGCAGGGTGTAGATGATTGGGGGATTGTTTGAGTGACATTTCAGTGCAGTAGTAAAGAAGGAAACACAAAATTAGCATGAGTTGTGGAAAAAACAGAAGGAGAGAAGGTAGGGGCAGCAAACACAGACAAGTATTTTAAGAAATGAAAATACAGCGATGAGATGAGATACGGTTTATTGTGATAAGAAGGGTGATGGGGACAGAGAAGCTAATGATGTTGTGGAACAAAAAGATAATCTCAAGTACTGGACTAGGGATTCAGCTCAACTGTAACGCATTTGCCTAACATGCATAGGACCCTTAGCTTAATCCCCAGTACGAGACACTCACAAAACAATAATATTGTTACAGAGGTAGCAAGCATGACATGTGCTAGAAGGCTAAGGGAGAAAGGCTGGGACCAGAGACCAGTCAAAGCTTTAGAAACCTTGTTGATCTAATAGAGAGACCTATGAGTTCCTGATATATCCCAAATCATGCCCTTCACAAGAGTCCAAAGACTTCTCAATAATCCTGCCTTCCTTCTCTACCTTAACGGTCCCCTAGAAAAGAATCTCCCAGGGGAAGGAGGGTCAGGCCACAGTCAGGACTCAGGCAGACAAGAGCTTATAGGTCAAGGAATTTTGACTATTTATGTATGTGAAGCCATTTTATTACATTACAATTTCTTATGACTACAATCCATAAAGAAACCTCTGCTTAATAAAAACACATTATCCACTGAAGTGGGAGTTTCCATTACCTCAAACCTGACTCATTCCAGCCTCTGGCTACAGCTCCAATCTTCAAGCGTGATCAGGTAATGCCTCTCTCCCTAAACTCATATGAAGAGTCAAAAACATTCATCTCTACACTGACCAGAACAGAACATCATAATCATATTACATATAGAATGCGGAAAGTGTATGCAAGCGATTTTAAAGCACCATGAAATAAATCTAGAAAAAAAATGACTTCTTGGACAAGTTTTAGTAAAAAAAAAAATATTGGCTCTAACTCTGGATTTTAAAATATTTTTCCAGTAGCTTCCAAGAAATCCATCAAATCTGAAGAACCAGATTTCCCGAGTAACTACCATCATGCTTGGCAATGATGCGTTTCCCCTGAAAGTGAAGTTGACCCCACGGCACTGACGCCAGCTGCCACAGCTCACATGTTCACTGGGTTTACAAATGCTGAGGACCTCAGAAAACTCGCATTAGCATTACAATCTCTCATAGTCAAAGCAGGCAGGCATTCCACTGCCAGGCTCTAAGAGGAATATGTGACTTGAAATAAACAGTGATTTAAGCTTTACTGACTCAGTGAGTTATTTTGTAGTAGCTGAACCCAATATCAGCTCTAGAGGCAAAAGTAACACTAACCAATCAACAGACATTGGTTGGTAGTCATCATGAACTTGTATTAAAGATTAAAAATAGGATAAGTGTATTTGCTTCATATTATCAAAGTGAGAAATTTCAAAGTGTCATTAAGTTGTTTTACTACCATCTACTTCCATGCTTCATGGCTTTTTCTAGCAACACGCATTTGTAATCAGAAAGAACAAGCCAGGCGTGGTGGTGCATGCCTTTGATCCCAGCACTTGGGAGGCAGAGACAGAAGGATCTCTGTGAGTTCAAGCCAGTGGTCTTTGTGGTCTACAAAGTGAGTCCAGGACAGCTGGGACTCTGTTAAACAGAGAAACCCTGTCTCGAAAAACAAACAAACAAACAAAAATTAATTAATTAAAAATAAATAAATGAAAGAAAGAATAAATGTAAATGAAGATGAGTGCCTGACTCAGAGAGACAGAGAAGAAGAATTTTTTTCTAGTATTCTAGTATGTGGAACTTCTTAGTCTTTAGTTCTAGGTAAACCTGCTGACCATTGGTCTGCACTGGATTATGAACAACTCAAAGGACAGTAATGAAGTAGGGAGTTCCATAACACAAATCTTACACATCAGGAAAGAATGTCAATCATGCAATAAGATGGACAGACACTGTGGGCAGTGAATCTAGAGTATGTGGAATTCTTGGTAAAATACGTATTAAGATCAGTTCATTTAGATGCATTCAATTTTAATATTCCCATTGTTTCAAATGTAATTCAGAAAGTTGACAGTAATTCAAGAAATCTGGTGGGCCAACTTTCTAAAGGATGATTTAGCAATATGTATATGACATACCATAAATCAGACATACTATTTGATCCAGCAATTCCAGTTCTAGGGGAAATGATGTGGTTCATATTTAAATGGAATAAGGATATCAAGAGTATTTATGAGAATGTAAAACTTCACAGAAAACTATAGGAGGAATGTGATAAATAGATATCAATTGTATTATACACATAGAAACTCCACTACATCTATTTAATGATCTAAAAGTTTTTATATGTTGTAATTAATAAAAGTTACAGAAACCCAGGAAAAATTTGGGTCACAGTATATTTAAACATATATTTTTATATGGCTTGAGGGAAACAGCATATAGCAAGATGGTATCAGTGATTAGATGCTGTTGAACATTCATTTCTTAGAGTCTTATCTCTGCTTTGCTTCTTATATCTTGCAAATGATTAGCATTTATTATTTCAGAAAGAGTTCACAATTTTACTCTGTCATAAAAGTCTCATATCATAATTCCGTGTCTTCCACTGTTTACTATCATACTTATATCACTCTGCAAATAGCAAAATAAAAACCCCAGGATACATATGGAAATAATATAAGCAGTAGCTTGGACCAAGCAGATAGAAATATTTGGCATCAGGAGATGGAGACATAGAGTAGTCAGGAAAGATGCCCGCTGTGTAAGCATGAGGCCATGTGCCCAGGATCCATAAAAAAGCTGGGCACACTGGTGCCTGATATGATCCTAACTCTGCAGGGTAAAGAGTAGAGATAACAAGATCACTGGGTACATAGTCCACAACAGGGGAGCACCAAGTTCAGCTAGAGGCTCTATCTTATAAAATGAGATTGAAAGTAAATGAGAGAGAGACTCAGGAATGGCTTCTGGCCACATATGAACACATATCACACACCCACAAAAAAACAAACAAACAAAAAAAACCTATAAAACATACTACTGCACTGAACAGATTTAAAGTAAGCCGAGCCTATGACCCTGGCTCGCTTATTACAGACTTACTGGGAGAAGGAAGGGAACTGGAGAGATCACTTACCACACTTTCTTGGTGCACAGAAAAATGCTGGAGCTCAGACGCCATTCCACCACTGTGTAGCACTGATAAAGTCCTCCTAACCTTCAACAGCCTGCCTCCTTTGAACATCTAAGCCAGTCTGCCCTAATCTGTAAAGACGTGCTTAAGTGTGGCTGATGAAGGAAACACCCTTGAGCAAGACCTAGACAGAGGGCCGTGTTGTTGGACCAGGAGGTTCTCACTACCACAGCATCTCTGCAGAGCATGAATGAAGGAGGATGATAGCATGTGCCTTGGAGCTGCTCTGTGGGCAAGGAAAGTCAGACAAGTGCAAACAGTAGGACCAGGACTTCCAATGCTCAGCTCATGATGAGTGGAATGTCATCTTCAAAGCCAGTGGTGTGGAAATGCCCAGTTCCAGTTGATGTGTCCTGGAGGAAGGGTGCCAAGCACAACCAAATGTGTCTGCTCTTTTAGTACTAAAGCCATACCTCCAATAAGCTACAAATCGGACAGTTAGGTGAGTCGTGCCTGCATCTGCACGGACCTTGCCAGAAGTTCTTCAGTGATAAACAGGACTTACAAAGAATGCTTTTGATGAGAGTCCACTCTTGAGAAAAGACCAGCTACAGAGGCGGAACATGCAATTAGATGAAAAGGCGCCACATGGGTGGGGGACAGGATGCTAATAGGAAAGTCAGAACCCTGGCTTTTATACTTGAGTCTCCGTGGAGCAGCTACGTGACTATAAATCAGTCCATGCAGGGCCAATTTAGTTTCTTAATTGGAAAAAGATAATTAGATCACTGAATCTTATGATCTCATTCACTAAATCACTGTGGATTTAAGTGGAAAACACTACAGTTCTGTTTATAAGCACACTTTAGGTGCATTACTGAACATAAAAACATCTAATTTTTGGACTGCAGAATTTAAGAAATGGTCAAGGCAATACCAAAGAAGAGATTAAAGTACATGTACAAATGAACAGCTTAGTGGCTCCACAGCCAATTTCATCTCTGATTTTCAACTGTTCATTTCATAAATATGTTCTCCATTCCACATAGACATTGGTTCCCTTTAAAAGATTATAAAACACAATTCAATTGGAGAGAGCTTAAAGCAAGAATAGAGAGAACCCAAACTCAGTTATATCCTTGGACAGATGGAACTTCGCTGTTTATAGTCATTTTTGAAATATTTATTTTAGATTTCATCATATGGGCATAGGGGGAGGTATGTGCACATGAGTGTACTATGCACTTTTGAAGGCCGGACCTGTCAGATCTCTCTGAGAAGTGGAGCTCCAGGTGGTTGCTAGCCACCCAGGGAAGGTGTGTTGAGAACCAAACTCCAACCTTCTGCAAGAACTAATCTGTTCCTAACCATTGCTGGCCATCTCTCCATCCTCTGCAATCATATTCTGAAGCCTCACTTCTTAGGCTCTTTTATTTCTTTTTCCCCTGCAGAGTGTGATCAGCATTTAACCTGCATTAGAGCCCGATGCCCTGTACTCCTGCAAAGATTCCTCCTACACTCCACTCATGCTTACTGAACACGGTGTAGCATGCCGATCCAGTGCAGAGGTAAAACACAACTTCTCCTCAAGGACCTAATAACTTTGCTCCTCTCAAGAAGCAAAGTCAAGGGTAGAGCAAACACCTATCATGCAAACCCCAAAGAATGTGTGTGCAAGATGGACACACATAAAATCATATGGGACTTCTGAGGAGGGAAAGCTGTCTTTCTAAACTCTAAGGGTCAAAGAAAGCTTTCTGGAAGATAGGCACTTTAGATGACCATTGAATAATGTCTAGGATTTGGAAATGTGGGCACACTGACATGTGGACATAAGGGAAGAGAAATATCAAGGAGGAGAGAGATTAGAGAGACATTTATTAGTATGTAAGATACCCAGAAAGGATTAGTGGGAGATCAGGGCTAGACAGACAGGCTAGGGCAGATACTGAGAGGTATGGGTCCAGGCACGGGCCATCAGATTCTGTAGGAATTATTGCAGACCATTTGCTGGACGGGCCCCATGGCATAGTATGTACTTTAACATAATTCACATGTCTTCTGCGTGTATACCAATTATCTTTCAGGGACAATCCTCCAAGGAAATCTGGGAGTAGTTTTCTGTATCTTGTGCTGCCCACAACGGTACAGTTGTTCTCCTTGCAGGGTATGAGGTATGAACTGAGAGTGCCTTATTTCATATCTTCAGTTCATATTTCTTGGACAGCTTTTCTCACGCCTGAGCTCAACCTACAGAGTCAGCAATAATGGCTTCCAAGCCCTTTAAGATATAAAAAATATCTAATATAGAGAGACACACTGAAACAATTAAAAATGAATGTCTTTACTTGGGGGATATTCATGATTTTGACAGGAGCAAACTGTGGATATAGCCAAGTGCTCCCTTACTTCTGTAATTTTGACAAGAAAAGAAAGTATGCTTGATCATAAACTATCAGAAGTCTGAACATTCCCTAACATTCTTTCCTCGCTCTAGAGACCAGAGGCTGGGCAACTCTTCAATATAGGAAGTAACTACCCTAATCACACAAACATAAGACAGCTATCAATATAGCTCCAGTGAAGCAAAAGGCCTGCTCACTCTCCAGACATCTCTCTTGGTGTCTACCTGTGACCCATACGTCCATGATGCCATATAAACATAAGCTAGTGATACCTTTGGGGAACCACATGAGGCCAAATGTTTCACAAGATAATATAATCTACAGTCCTGACTTAACTCTAAGGAAATGGAGACCTAAGGGAAAAGATAACATGCCTCTTTACACAGTGGAATATTACTCAGTCATTAAAGAAAAAAAGTGAAATCATGAAATTTGCAGGTAAGTGAATAAATGAAACTAGAAAAAATCATCATGAATGAGGTAACTCAGACTCAGAAAGACAACTAAGGTATGTATTCACTTATATGGGGATATTTGCTGTTTAGTCATTGATAAGAAGGTCATAATCCTTATAATCAAGGAGATTAGTTAGAGAGTAAGGACTAGTGGGGAGAGACTGGAAGGAAAAATAGAACAGATAGCTACGGGTGGAGAGGAAGAGACTGGAACAGGAGGATCAAACAGGAAGGGGAAGGAAAGAAAAGGGGGGGCAAGAGAAGGAGTACATGGAGAGACAACTAAAACTAAGGGTCATTTGAGGGTTAGTATGGAAACCTAATACAGTTGAAGCTTCCTAAAATATATACATATATGAAGTCTGTCTAAGTGAAATCACCAAATAAAGGGGGAAACAGAGCCCTAACTGGAAATCTCTTCTCACCAAATGAAGCTTCCAATACTGGAAATGTATTACATTCAGCTGAGTTGTTGGCCAAAGGACTTCCATGGGAACCCCCAAACAACCCACACTGTTGCCTAGACTACATAGCTTGTTCTCCACAAACTGACAGCAAGGCCCTATTGCTGAGGACAACACCTACACAACTCTTTAAACATGAAGAACTTCAGCTGGTACCCACCTAAAACCTTCACCCCTATGGAACAGTGTTCATGTACCTGGAAGACACTCTGCATGCTAACAAAGGCGAAATATAAACACCAACCCAGCTACAAACTCTACAGTCTACAATGGTGCTCTGCCTACAAGATAAGCTGGTATAAAAGTGGCACAAAGCTTGTGGGAGTAGCCAACCATTATCCAATTTAAGGTCCACTCCATGAGATGGAACCCATACTCAGCTTTGCTTGGGTAGCCAAGAACCTGAGACTAGATAGCCCAGAGACCTGCAATAGAACCAAATACTAGTGTTCTGCTAAAGGAATAGACAATAAAATTACTTCTAAGGACACTCTGCTGTACTCACAGATCAGGGTCTTGCTCAGCCATCATCAGACAAGCTTTCTCTTACAGAAGATGAGAACAAACACAGAGACCCACAACCAGGCAGTATGCAGAGTGAGAGACCTTGGAACACTCAGCCCTGAAAAAGGATGTCTCCTTCAAATTTCTTCCTTCAGGGCTCAGGGAACACTGTGTAAGAGGAGGTAGAAGGAGTGTAAGAGCTAGAGGGGACGGACACCAAGGAATTAAGGCCTTGTAGACAGGGCTGAGACACATATGAACTCAGAGACTGTATAGTAGCCTACACCAAATGAGGTCCTAGGCTGAAAGCAGTAGACACAAAGCCTGTCTCCAAATCAGATGCTATCTCCAAGTGATAGCTACTTGCAAATGAAAATTTGGTTTTCTCCAAGGGAGTGTCGCTGGGAAAGGAAATCACTCCCAAGGGCCAAGGCCCCATGTCAAGGAGTAGATGTCAACACAAAACAAACCCAATAGCATCTTTGGAGGTTCTTTGTCTCATAATGTTAAGTCAGGACTAAATATTTTTAACCTTACCTGTTCTTTGTGTATAGATTATGGCTTCTAGTTTTGTGTTTTTATGAGTCCTGTGTGTGCAAATATATTTGTCTCTGCATCTATATGCATTTCTTGTGCTTTTTCTTTGTCTCTTTTTCTCATTCAGTTGTTTTGACTTATTCTGATTTTTTATTTTATTTTATTAATATTCTTTGCATGTCTGTTTTCTATGGAGTGGAAGAAAGGGTACGGATCTGACAAGGAGGGAGGTTAGGAGGAAGTGGAAGGAGTTGAGGGAAAGGAAAACAATCATTAGAATGAATTGTATGAAAAAATATATTTTCAATTAAAAAATGATTAAAAAGATGAAAAACTGTCCACAAGATTAACAAAAAATATGACATGTCTGAAGATGAAGCGATGTTTGGAGGGAACAGAGTCCATAGAGTCCAGCACACTGGATTATCTTGTAAAGTACAGAGTCTCAACTTTAACCCTTAAATGATGGTTCACCTGATTAGTTTCTATTGCCTCAAAGGCACACTGATACCAAGCAGGTTAAATCTACCTTTGCTTAGGATTTTAAGGAAAGGACTTCTACTCTGAATGAAGGCTTAAAGTAAAAGCAGTACCATCTGCCCCAGGGCATCTCTCAAAATGTTCTATGGATCCCATCTCTAGTATGGATTCTCCAGTTAGGAGCTAGTTAGATTAAAAAAAAAATAAAAGGAGGTGGGAAAATTTTTCTTTCTACTGTCATCTACATTTGGTCCTGACTCAGTCTCACTCGCATGAGTGGTTCAGTGACTTCTGTCAGACACATTCCACTCCAGTGCCCTCCATTCAGTGTGTTCTCATTCCAGAGCTGACAGCAGCCCTCATCACCTAGCAACACTAACCATTTTCTCTGCCTGGCATGAACGCAACTGCCTCCTTTTCAGGCTTGTTCTTTCCTCATCTCAGAAACCTCCCATACCCTCAATGGTGTCTGAGGTCTAAGGTCTGGATTCAGAGCTGGAAAATCAATTGGAATTTTTTCCTTTCCTTCCTATCTTTCTCTGTCTGCCTGTCTCTGTCTCTCTCTTCCTCTCTCCCTCCTTCTCCCTCCCTCACTCCCATCATATCTCTCTCTCTCTCCCTCTCTCTCTCTCTCTCCCTCTCTCTCTCTCTCTCTCTCTCTCTCTCTCTCTCTCTCTCTCTCTCCCTCTCTCTCTGTCTCTCTCTCTCTCTCTCTCTCTCTCACACACACACACACATATACACACACCCCTGAAATAATCTTGTCTTCATGATACTATACAACATTAGTTTGAAAACTCTGAGACAACACTAATAAATGGGTGAAATTAGAAATTAAATATATCTTTTTCCACCTTGATTATATTACCATATAAAGTACTATTCACATTTATAATGAGACTCAAAAAACATAGTGAATGATAGTGGATATGTAGCAATAAAGGCCACACAGATATACCTATGACCTTGGCAATTAATTTTAACAGTAAGTGGAAGCAGTGGTCTTTAGATGTGTTTTTTAAGAAGAGCTGCAACTGAGGGAAAGTCATAGTTGCGCGGGGGCCAAAGTTCCCAATAGAGTAGTACTTAGACTTGTGGCCTCTTCACACCCCATGAACATGCAGAGAGTATTGATGGGCAACCAGTGGGGTAAATGAGACATCAGCTAGTCAAATCAAAATGCCATCAACTCTAGCAAGCCTTAAAAGGGCCCAACTGTTCCTGCTGGCCCTGGGGCAAGCAAATCACTGGCCCTTTAAACTGTTTCTCACATGGCTCAATATTTTATGGAAGAACAAACTATAGCACATCTAAACGTCCTTCCCCTCTTCATCTGTGGGTAGTAAGGCAAAAGTGGAGTCAGGAGATAGGAAAGACATAATAATAATCACTAACAGAGAGACTTTTCACCCTTCAAAGTCCCTGGCTAAAGGGCTTCAAGAACTCAGAGCTCATGTATCCATTTAATTTGATTTGTATTCACCCCTTAACTATCATTAATGGGGACAATATTGTAATCAGAGCTGTAAAAATGCTCATGTTAGCTGTTTGGGTTTAAACCCCATATATTTATTACTATTATACAAGAAATGCCAGTCATCTGGTAGTTTATTGGATCTCAAAAAAATGAGAACCATGGTTGAACATAAGAACATACATTTTGATTAGAGATTGGAACAGAACTAAAGGCAATATGTGGAAGAATAGTAGGCTGTGAGACTAGAAGTTTCAGGCTATACTGTGTAAAGGACTTCAGGTGTCACAATGAGCATTGTGGTCTTTTTCTCATTGTCCCCAAATGGCCACCCAACATGTAATCTTGCTGGTAAGGAGGGGAGAGGACAAATGAACAAAACTTTCACTTCTCCACAGTAGGGGTCTTTATGATTATGAAAATCAAATTAAAACAATAGCAACAACAACAAACACAGAGCGAGTGACAAAGTAATAAAAAATTGTAAGCAATAATGGCCGCCCCATTTTTAGATTTAGGAAATCTAATAAACATGCCCAACCTTTTGACCTTATACTATGGTGGTGTCATTTACAAAGTTCACTCTTGAGAAACACAAACATTTTATAAGGATAATCACAAATAAATCTGATAATATTTTAAGTAAGTTTATAATTATTTTTGTTAGGCTGCATCCTGTGCTTTCCTGGGATGTCTGCAGTTCAACGCCCACAGGTTGGGCATGCTTTCTAGAACCTCTTAATTAAATAAGAACAGTTGATGTTTCTTTTCTGCACAGACCATGACTTACTTTAAAAGAAATTCATGGCTTATATTGCCACATTGACATGAACAGCTATGGGCAACATACACCTCAGTTACGGTTATCTGATGCCTAGGTCGAAAACATCGGCAGTCTGTTACTCAGTTTGTCTATCTCCAGAGCAGAGAAAGCAGAAGTGTGTCAGTCTTTTAATGACTCAAATAAGTCACTATTAACTATAGAGACTATATGTTTTATGATATAATGTATTATTATTGTAAGTACAAAAAAGACTTTTGCACACAGAAGACTAAACATCAATACATAACTATGTATGTAATCAGGTACATATATTTAAGATTTTCTCGCTTTCATATATTATTAGGATGCAAAAAGTTGATCTTCATATTACTGAGGAAGATGGGCATAAAGAATAACTTAGCAAGCCGGGCGTGGTGGCGCACGCCTTTAAACCCAGCACTCGGGAGGTAGAGGCAGGCAGATCTCTGTGAGCTCAAGGCCAGCCTGGTCAACAAAGTGAGTCCAGGACAGCTATGGCTACACAGAGAAACCCTGTCTCAAAAAAAACAAACAAAAAAAGAATAACTTAGCAAATCTAGAGTACCACTTGGCTTGCGCTAGACACATGTCTAATAATTCACTAAGTAACATGAAACTTTTATTTGTCTATATTATGCTCACATGCATCCCAGTTCAATTCATCTGTCAATATCTTAGTAACATAGACCACACACACACACACACACACACACACACACACACACACACACACACAC
>CAJQZJ010031819.1:3232346-3246570 GCA_907164525.1 Lophiomys imhausi
CACACACACACACACACACACACACACACACACACACACACACACACGAGGGCGAGCGCATGTCCACACATCAAACTCCTTGAACACCACATGCTGAACAATGAAATAAGTTTCTCTTCCCCTTAAGGACCCTCAAACTGTAAACATATGACCTTGAGGCCAACCATGATTCGTATTATCATTGATGCCAAATTAAGTGTCTAAATTGGAAAAGTATATGACGTTCAGTTGTATATCTTTAACAAATTTGAAATAGAATTGAAGGAGAAGGAAAAACTGATTTGGAAAAAAGGGAAGAGACCTTCAGTCCTTTTTAAGGAAATGAATCACCCCTAAAGTAAAATACCATCCAGTCTGAACAAGTGACTCTTTCAAGGCAACCATTCTGGTCCAGCCAAGGACATGACGACAAACCTGCTGTACTCAGCACAGTTTCCATTCCAGCCCAAGGCGACTTTTCTTTGTGTTCCATTATCATTTTTAAAATACTTAATGGCAAAATTTGTAAGCCACTTCCGTGTTTTAGAACATGAAATGGCTTATATGAAAGGAAGAAAAGCTAAAGTCGTAGATCAGTGAGAGGTAGGACTGGGGAAGGGGAACACTCAGCCACTTACTCTGAATATAATTATAACTCATGGACTACAGAAGTGCTCAGAATTGCTAAAGCTTTCAGAGATACTAATGTTCACCACAGCTTTCAGCTGAAGAGGATAAATGTGGCTGAAATGTTGACCTTGTTTTGTGATGAGCCTGGACTCACATCCTAAATTACCTAATTGTGTGAGTGTGCACAATGATGTCCAGGTTTCCACATCTATAAAACTAGCAACACTCATCTCAGAATTTGTACCAGGAATAAATAAGTCTATGAAAGCGCTATCCTTAGCAGAGTGTGTGCATAAGGCAAAAGTCAAGGAGTAATCAACCATTATTACAATAGCAAAGAGAGAGAGAGAGAGAGAGAGAGAGAATCGGTTTTTGTATAAATGTTATACACATTTATTTTGAATAAAACTTGGAATTTTCTGATAATCCCATTTTGATGAAGGAAAAGTAAGACTGAGTTTATACTAATAAATCTCATCACACAGGGAAGATAAGTATTTGCATGTTTTAAAGTCATCAGCCCCCCCCCATCCATCATCACCACTGCAGGAAGAAGCTGATGAGTGTGTCAGATATTTCCCATCAAATGACACTGATTTTATAAAATCGTGAAAACTCAATTATGAAAATGACTGGCAGTTCTTCTTTCTCAGCATCACTTTCCGGAAGCACAGAAGTGGCCTAAGAAATGCAAAACAGCTCATGCACTTTACTGGAAAGGCTAGGAAAAAGGACTGGATGAACCACTGAAGGGCAAAAGCAAGAAACACTGGAGCCTTCAGAATTTGCTAGAGAGGAGGCTGGACCTCACATGCACCCCAAACGAGAAAGGGCCACATACCCTTTCATCTAAGGGAAGAGACTCAGACCCCTTGGGGGGGGAGGGTGTTCTTGACCAGACACTCCAGCTACACAAATCCCCTCAAAACTTCTCAACTTCTTCAGTGCAGGGAAGACAAACCCATTTTCAAAACTGTCTTAAATGGTGATTTTTTTTTTTTCCTCGAGACAGGATTTCTCTGTATATACCTGGCTGTCCTGGACTCACTTTGTAGACCAGACTAGCCTTGAACTCACAGAGATCCGCCTGCCTCTGATTCCTGAGTGCTGGGATTAAAGGCGTGCGCCACCACGCCCGGCAATTGCAGACAGCTGTGAACTGCCATGTGGGTGCTGGGATTTGAACCCAGGTCCTATGGAAGAGCAACCAGTGCTCTTAACCGCTGAGCCATCTCTCCAGCCCCAAATGGTGATCTTTTAATTGGATGAAAAGGAAGGGTTAGAAATTACTTGTGTCACCAAAAGATCCTCCCTTCTGAAACTGTGTCCTTGTGGTGTGACCAGCCCCATATCAGGCACAAAGAAAATTCTACAGAAATGTTCTTTCTAAAGTTAACCAAATATTATAATTTCCCAGACACCCAGACATCTAATCTCCTCTCACATCATGTGAAACCTCTCAGAGATAGTTCAGATGAACAAAATGCTTTTCCCCCTCTTTGTGTGTTGCTGCCCCATGTAGTGAAGAACAGCACTAAATCCTTCCAGCTCCCACTGGACCCAGAGCTGTACTCAAACTAATGCTTATTGAAAATGAACAAGCGAACATGGACCACAGACTTGATTAGATTTTTAAGAGATTGACAATCTTTTCCTTATTATAACAATGTTACAAAACTTACTTATATGTTATAACAATGTTACAAGTCTAATGGCCTCCATGTACATTCTTCTGGGGAAACAGAGGTCAAACCAAATGTTTCTCAAAGCAACTGGTATGATAAAAAGGTTGATCTGGGTTTAGGGCAGGGAGGATATGCCCTCAGTGAATTAGCCATACTTAGACCAAGGGTAGACTGGGGATTTTCATCTACCTAGAAGTTAGGCCCCCAATACCCTAACTATGTATGTGTGTATGCTGTGCATACAGATAGAATTTCCTAAATTATTCCTTACCCATCACTTCCTTGACTCTCCAGGTTCTCTTCTGCACATGTGCAGCTGACAACCTTCAGAATAAAAAGGTAAGAGATAAATAGGAAAAGATCTCTGCTAGTTTAAGGGTTACAGATGGCGACTAAGCTAATGTATTAAGAAACATCTGTCATCCTTTTGAAGAGCAAACTAAAAGCATTCTTTTGCTTATATAATTTTTTAATGCTCTAATAGTTTCCATCTCCTAGTAGACAACCTTTTTATTTTAACTCACATCATTTATAAAACCTAAATGTGTGCTTAAGAGGGAGGCTTTATAAAAGCTAAGATGTAATGGGAAGGATATGAGAAGGTCGGGGTGGTTCTGGAGGAAGTTAGGGGAAGGAATGGGAGTGATTGTGATCAAAATACATTATGAAATCCTCAATGAATTAATTAAAATATCACAGCTTTTAAAGTTAAAATGCCAGCAACCCTGGTAATTAAATAAATCAACCATCAGAAACAATGTAGTTTAAAATGTTATTTGACAAGGGGTTTTATATTTAAAAAACATTGTTGAGTAAATATAATTAGTAAATATAAAGTAAAATATTTGCATATATGCACATATGGCGGATACACTGACTCTATAAAGTGTTTTTCCTCCATTTCTTCATTTTTCCTATAATGAAATAAAATGAAACAATGCAAAATATACAAGCTCTGAGGAGACACAAAGCTTGTCTCTCACCATCTTCTGAACTGATGTTTTAGCCAGCCTTCTCACTGTTTAGACTAGACTTAACGTCTCTTAGCAAGGAGCTGCAGGTATGAGTCAGGGCACATAAAATTCATGACACTTTACCTCAGGTAATTCCTTTTGTCAACTATTACTGAAAGTTTAAAAAGCATAGCAATCATGTTGCCTTCAGAGAACAGAAGATGTTAACCCCATATAGAGAAATAGAGTGGACAAGGGACCATGCTGTAAGGTTGTTTGTTGAGGAAGTAGAAATTGGCTTATTCTCGAGTTGCTCTAGGTGAAACTGTCATTTCTGGGTCCTCTATGACATCTGTGACCCAGAGAAGCACTATGACTATTCTCACGGTCATAATCAATTCAAGACAAGCCAGAAGCTGGAACCCAGTGCTGGTTCTACAGCACAACATTATCTCTAATGATAGAGTCAACCTGTGGTGTTTTTTATTCATTATTGGTGTGTGTGTGTGTGTGTGTGTGTGTGTGTGTGTGTGTGTGTGTGTGTAGTATGTGTGGAGTTCAGAAGAAACTTTACAACATTGAATTTTTTTTCCTGTTATCTTTACATAGATTCTGGGATTGAACTCAATCAGGTCCCCAAGATTGTGTGACAAGGACCTTTACCCACTGATCCACCTCATTGCCCTTGATGTCTTTTATTGAGAATTGTTAGTAGAAATGTAATGTTAACCAAGAAGGTAGAGATGGTAACATATCTATGTTCATCATTGCAGGCATATTTAAAGGTAGCTAACCTCCTGAAATGCTTCAAGCTGCTGAATATATGTGGTTATGCACAGAAGCTAAATGAATGGAGAATACACTTTTTGCCAGCTTTCCTAATTGCTTGACAAGTAATTAAACAAGTTATCTAACCATCTGCTTCTTCTCAATCTAAACAATTAAATATGTTCCTTGTAAAGAACTCATTAGTTAAACTGTTTTTTCTATTTTAAACGGATGCTATATGCTTGCTCTGATAGTATTTTTGTTCAATAATAGCTACATTTAATTTTTTTGTTGGAAAGGTTGGAAGACACAGAAGGGAATGTACCAATATTTACATACAAAACTTACTTATATGTTATTGTCATATTCAATATTTTTTATGATTTTTCTATCTTCTCATAAACATATTTCATGAAATAAAATTTGCCTTTATTTTGGTGACAACATCTTCTTTATTATATATCAAGTTTTAAAATCCACACTTTTTCATATTACAAATAGTTTTACAAAAGTAAAAGCGTGCAATAGTATAAGCTTTGAATTACAGGATTTCTGGCTTAACATTTTTCCACTGGACAGTTAAGGTGAGATGAGAACATTGCATCAGGCACATAAAGCTATACTAGAAGGATTGATCTTATTAAGGTTTTTTTCTTCATTACCAGAACTGACCTTTGTGAAATTTCTTCCAAAAGCATTGTTTCAACTCATGGCATCCATAACCGCTCCATCGCGAAAGGAGCAAATATTGAGGTTATCTTTAATTATCCAACCTCCCCCCCAACTCTAAACACCATTTGTCTCATCCTTTTCTTCTTTCTTACATCTTGGATCAATGGATCTTGGGTCTTCTTTATTCTCCAAAGTCTTCTTTAGTTTCCAGTGTCCTGTTTCTGCCTCTCATTCTCTATTTCAAAAAATCTCCTAAGTAGTGCCCCAAAATGGCCCCTCCCACATGACCGAAGAAGTTGAACAACCCAGTGGAACTTCTATAGAAAAATCTAGAGCTCTATAAATGAGCCGAAGTACACCAGGAAGTGTCTGTTTTCTTGGCTGTCTCCCAGGGCCCCTGCTGGCCTCCAGAAGCCCAGCTCATCTCTCCAATTCACATCTTGCAGCTGTCCTCTAGGACCGCCCAGCTTGTGTACAGCTGGAAGGAGATCCAGGAGTCCTGCTCTGCAGGGGTCATCTCGGAGCTCATGTGACTGGGAACCCACAGATGTCCGAGGCCACGCAGTCACTTAATAAGGTTTCAGTGTATACAAATAATATACAGAACGGTTGGACTACAAAATCATGAATCCCAGGCCTCAGAGGTCAAGAGAGATCATGCAATTCAGGGATCAGAACAAATGTACTACTACAACAAGATCTAGAGGACTGTACACAGACCAGAATAAATCTTATCCCTAATTAGTCATATAAAACTGAGACATTATCCTGGAAAGGATCATACACAGAGAGGCAAAATCTGAAAGAACTGAGTGTTTTTTTTTAAAAGGTTTAAAACAGTCCAAGCAAAGAAGGCATGGTTTGTTATTAATTAGTAAGTCAAAGAGTCTCCCCACTGCTCAGCTTCCAGCCCACCTCACCGAGTAGGAAGGGTACTGTAAGGAAGATTTGATTTGTTATGGAGAATAAGCTCCAATCTATTTGCATATGAACAAACTATTTGCATATGAAATACCTGGCATTTTCTTCATCTCAAAAATGCAACAAACTCATGCTCTGCTTCCAAACCCAGTTAAGATCAACTGAAAAAAAAAAAAACAACACCCCCCTCAAAAAAAAATGCCACCTCATAGCACAATCTCCACCTGTGCATTGTGGAATATTATAACTTCACAATGAAGAACTTTCCAAGTTCTTTCCCCACTTTTTGCACATCAGCATCACCTAACTTAATATTATTTTCAAGAAAGGATCCATATCACCATTTCCTGGGTTCCTCAAAACATTCCAAAAATTTTGGCTCTCTACAGGACCTAATATTTGATAAAAAGTAGATCAGTAGTGCTAAATTCAGATACACAAAATTCCATAATGATCCAACTTATGCTACTTTTTATTCTGAAGTTTATTTCTGAGGATGAGTGCAGGATGTGTGGAAAGGAAGCACAGGAAAGAAGAAACCTTGAAGGCAAAATTTACTGTCTTACTAATCAAAAGCAGAATTGACCAGTTTAGCTCTTATACAACTAATACGAAAGATACCCTGTTAACATTCATACTTTGATATGTTTTAGAAACAAAATGAATAAATGAGTTTTCAACAAGCTCTTAAAAAAACTGCTTTTTGATCTCTCAATACATGAACTATACTGTGGAGGTATTTTGACTAATCTTCCAGGATAGATTTTCAATTTGACTTTCATGGTAAAGATAATCCATGCAATGGATTTTACAGAAAACATCTGTATATAAACTCTATTTCAAAAGATGTAGTCACGCTTGTTTGTAATTATAAAACTTAAAGCCTTTTTTAAAAAAGTTCTTTCTTATGGACTTTAGGTTAAAGTTGTTTATTTTTATTTTTTTAATCTTTGAATCGCTCCACTTCTTTATCAGCCTAGGAAAAAATGTCTAATAGGTGACTTGCGTCTGGACACATATGTGGTGGGGGCATAGGTATCTTTAAGATGCAGAGTAAAGTAACTAGACCAGACCATTCTAGAATCTTTCAAGACAATCAATATCAGTAATCTCAAAGGTTATTGTTTTCAGGAACACAGGGCATGTTTGGGCTCTTTTCTGCATCTCTGATGTTTAAAGAAAACACATGATGCTCGACACGGTGGCACATGGCTTTAATCCCTGCAGTTGAGAGTCAGAGGCAGGCCGACCTGAGTTCAAGGCCAGCCAGGCATCTCAAGACAGGCAGGATTATGTTGAGAGACCTTTCCTCAAAAGAACCAGCACATTGGGAATGTATGTTATACCTTATAGTTTTTATAATTGTGGCCTAATTATTCTTATTATTTTGTATTGTATTTATTGTTATAAGAAAAGGAGCCATTTATTGGATTAAAAGAGGGAGCTGTTGGAGGGAAAAAGATATACCTTAAATTAAAAAAAAAAAGCAGATAGGAGGGTGATGGGGAAGAGGGTAGGAGGATGGGACTGGGAGGGGGATTATGATTGAGATGTAACTTGAAGAAATAAATAAATGTAAAAAAAAAGAAGCAGCAGCAACAACAAAGAAAACATGTGCATCTCTCTTGCTTTTAGACTGAATGAGTCACAGTTGTAGGATGGGAAGATCAAAATAAGCAAGTACCACACTCTGCTCTTAGTGTATACCTGATAACTTCTGTGTTCCGGTAAAAATTAATCGAAAGTGAATGAACAGATTAGAAGGAAGATAAATGGGTATAGCTCTTTTAAAATTTCCCAAACAGCTGTAGGCTTAAGAACATTAAGCTCAAAAGAATTCCCTTTTTGAAATTCTCATTTTTTACTAAAAATAAACAAACTGGGGCTATAACTCAGTGGTAGAGCACTTAGCCAGTATGCTGGAAGCCCTGGATTCAATCACCAGCATCCCCTGACCCCCCACACACAAAAAAAAGAGTTAAGATTATGATTTATTTAAATGAAAAAAATTTTTTTGAGTCAGCGTCTCTGTGTATCCCATGCTGGTCTCAAACTCACATTTCTGTTGCCTTAGACTCTGGGAATTACAATGATAAAAAATCAGCAGTTTTAGGTAGTATTTTTTACCCATACTTTGGCCATAGAAACAATTTCTGCAATAGTTGGGATATGGTGAATGTGAAAGCCTCTCTCCACGGAGCAAGGAGCATTTGAGACCTGTGCACCCTGAAACTTTCCCACATTTCACCCTGCTGAGGACCTAATGTATAGGAGAGCCTGAGGGAACAAGAAAGAGACAGCAATCCCTTCAAAAGGGAAGGTGCCATTCCACGCCATCAACCTCTAGCTTTTTATTTGATCTCCTAGGGCTTCTGCCAGCGCCATTCATCCGAGATGCCTAAGGATGCTTGCAGCTGAGTGAATCATGGGCTGAAGTTAATTAAAACTGTCCAAGTCATCTTTTGAAACATGTGCAGCACAGGATGGGACTCTATACCCTCAGGCTGAATTATTAAGAACTGGTTAATATCCCCTTTCCTGTGACCTTCTGCCCCTGCCCTCCAAGCAGGAGGCAGACCTGGGTGGTCTGTCCTGACTGCAGAGAGTGGTCTCAAATGCTGACCTCACATCTCACCCTCTGCTCTGTCCTTCTGCACTCTGCCAGCGCAGGAATGCGGCCTCTGCGGGAAGAAGCCATGGAGGCATTTGGGATACGTGTGAAGACACATGTCAGGAACTGAGAGACAAGTGCCGCTTGTCGCGTTGGGGTTTCCTGAGCCCACTGAGTCATAACAGTTTGGGCAGCACAAGATGGGTGTCCTATTTGTGAGGTATTCTTAAAAAGACTCGGCTACCGCAAAGCTACCACCCTAAAGCAATTTTAGGTTTTGCCTCCATATTTAGCTGGTAACACCAACACCACATCACATTTCAGTCACAGACTACAGAAGTGATGAATGGGGCCTTTGTGAGGGAGGCGTCTAGTCTGGGTAAAGACTCACTGGCTGGTGAAGCAAAGAACTCGTGGTCTGGTGTCTATGTCATAAAGCGGAATGAATCTACTCAATGAGCCCTCTCTCTAGGTGAACTTACCCTACAGCCTTCATAGGTGCTCCCACCTTGGTGCTCCCAGCATCTTTTTAAGTCTCATTCAGCATTGGCCAGACACATTTCTTACCTCACTAAACAGACCCCTGTTCTCAAAGAGATTGGCAACTTCTTTTAAATAAATACCTTTGCTTGCTTCCTTTTTCTCCTTCCTTCTGTGGTCACCCACACCATAGACAGCAAATAAGTGTTAAGAAAAACATCAAAGGAAAAATATTAATTGGTACGGAGAGGTAAATGGACAATTATACTCTGGAGACAGAACTTGGTCACACTATGGATATGTCAGACACTAAAATTCTTTAGCACCTACCACCTTAGAGAATGGCCTGCCCTGAGAACATGTACACAGCAGAGAGTCTTCAGACATGTGTCCTTTTACCTGCCGGGACCCCAACCTGCTCCTGAAGTCTCAGACACCATTCTCATTTGAAGGTAGATCTTCCATATGTGTTCCCTGGAGTTTTCCAAGACTTTCTCAGAGTTTCCCACACACCAACCAGTGCTAACCTTTGTATAGCCCACACCTGATGTTACCACACATGTCTGCCACCCCTCCCCAAAGGAACAAGGTAAATAAATGTGTGCTCTTTCCACACCACTGTGAGAGGACGCCTACGTTACTTATTGCATGATATTTATATTTAAATATCAAAGTTCATTTTTATTGTGTGAATAAAGAGAGCTACTGGCATGAACACATCAAAGTACAGGTAGTCCTGTCATATACTTGTGTGTTTGTATGTACTGATCATGTTTGAACCCAAGCACCTGCATAGTACACACAGGTTTCCCACTAAATTAAGTTTGCCGAAGTGCAGCCCTGAGATCAAATTTGCTGACTGCTCTTTTGCCTAAAGTAAAGCATGCAGAGTGGTGGGAATAGCACAATGGGTCCTGTTTGCCATAGCAGGCTTAAGGATGGGATGTTGAAGAACACTCCATAGAAAGTAGAGAGAAGAGCCTGGTGTTTAAGGACAGGAATCACCCAGTTGCTACATTCTATTTATAGAAAGCCAGACATGGGACCATGTTTGAGCTACATACACATGTTACTGTAAGCCTCAGCCTCATTGGTTATGGAGAAGCTAATGTATCTGCTTAACCAATACACAAGGCCACATTCAATAATGGTCGCTAAAATTACCCCAACGCCATGTATCCATTACCCACTGCCAACCTCTGCCCTACACAAAGCCCTTTCAGAAGGGTCAAATGGCAAAATAGCTTTTGTTTAAAACAAGACACAAAGTCTAGAAGCTATTGCTATTCAGAGATGCACCTTTCTTAGATGAATACATTTAAAAATAAGAAAAGGGACAAGGGTGCCCTGATATTTCTTCAGACGCCACCTGCTACTCTAGTTATTTGCCATTATGGAGCTCAGACCAGACTAAAAGGATTATTTTTCCTGGAAGCCAGGACCTGAACACTTTCTAGTATCTCTGGTATGCGCCTTATTATTTTGAAAGTCTATTTATTTGAAGCAACAATGTATTCTGTTTTATGCAAGGCAATTAGGCACAGATAATTAGACTTCTATAGAGGGCAGAGACTAAGCAACAATTGAGAGTAACATTTGTTCTGTTCTCCCTACTCCCAACCCCCACCCCCCTGGTTCTTCCTCCTGCTCATAGAATCACACTATACCAGTCACCTAAATTTTCAACCCTCAGGCGTTCCCTCCTATGCATACAAAAAGTAAAAACACCCATTCATATTACCTGCTTACTGTATCAAAAAGGTGCCCTCTCTTTCTTTCCAAATACCTTATCTTACATTTATACCCCCTTCTAACACTTACCTAAACAGACTTGGAGAAAAGTGTGTGCTGCCAATTTGATACTTACACAAGGACTGTAAATGATTCTGAACATGAACTTTGAGAAAAATGTATTAAGCAATAAGAAGCCAAAACTTCTCAGCAGTTCTAATCCCACAGCTGTGATCCCAAAGTCATCATAACTAGCAGACATCACAGACAGATTGTGTCATCTACCTGCAGTGTTCAATGGACAGAGCTGAGTGCCCTGAAGCCTGACAAGGCACATCAGGAAGGGTGACCGTCAGTCTTGATGGCAGTACCAATGGTCATCTGCTTCTCTACAACAATTGGCCTGCAGATGGCCCAGACTGAAAGACGAAAGTAGGCAGGACCGACACTGAGGGAAATTCTGAAGTGTTGGAAACTTTATAAGGGCAAAACAAGATGAAGAAAGATTACTGAAGAGATAGCCTCATGGCAGTTGGATTTCCAAGGTAGGTAGCTACAGTAGATAAAAAGCAAGGGCAGTAATGAAGCCGAAACTGGAAGCTGAAGTCATCAAGACAGATGGCAGTGGTGAGAATGGGACAGTTGTGGGAATGAAAACAATGATCATTACAGTTCAGAGATCTGACTTAATGTCATCAAAAGCAGGGGATGGGAAATATCTTTTTAAATGTGAGACCTTTTAAGTGTTGTAAAACTCACCATGTAGATCCTTAATAATAATAATAAAAACATGGAAGCAGAAAAGTAATTCTTGTAAACTTATAAGGTTTACTGAAAGAGTCCAATAAGGTCATTTAGATTTCCTTTTACATAATTAAGGAAATCAGTTCTCACTGTTACCTCTACTTCCCAGAAAGAAAAAAAAATACTGCATGTTATAAACTAAAAGAATTTTGACTAATTCTAGTTATTTCACAAGTTTGGATAGAGAGCAGTGTCTAACAGCCTTGGGTATCAGAGAGCCAGAATTCAGGAAGAAGAGCTACTCAGGAAAGGCAGCCTCAGCTTGATTGATGGGATCTGATTGAAAAGATGTTATTCCGCATCCCAATACCAGTGCTAGCCCACATGCAAATCCTAAACCACATCTTCCAACCTACAACCACTTCCACTCTGAACCACAAAATGGGAAATTCCCAAGATAAACTCCACTTCCTAGTTACCTTTTTTGTTGTTGTTGAGCACTGTAACTGTCCTTGGGATTCTTCTGGAAGGCATTACTTTAGGAAGTTGTTTTCCATTTGCTTGTGTATCTGATGTCCTTCAATGCTGTGACCCTTGTTGCTGGTGGCAACAAGAACCACTCTAGGCAAATTTGTCTTGGTTTGTGAAACAGTGGGCTAAATTTAGCAACCAAGTTAAACAGCTCACTGATTCACATTTTCTCGTGATTTCCAAAGAATGCAGGCATAGTTCGACAAGCCACTGGGACAGTGGTGGCCTGCAAGGTCACATCCCTGATGTAACTGTTTGGTTGTGTCTGAGTACAGTATACCAACAACAACCGGGACTGAGTATCTCTGCCTTTCTCTACAACCCAAAATAAGAACTGATAAATCTGGGATGATATGGAGATGCATGCACATAGTCCTGTGTAACTTTGAAACCACTGAACACAGACATATAAAGGAATATCCTCATGATGCCCCTGCCCGGGAAGGCGACAGGCTTCAGCAAAACGCACCAAGTCATGAGGCTAGAAAGGGTGTGACCAGGAAGAGTACACTGACCTCCTTACCTACAGCCCATGATTATCCTGCTATATAAAGGATATTCCACAGCCACAATAATCAATATCACAAGTTGAAAACTTGTTTAAGCAAATGAACCATTTTCCAAAGGGAGTATTGTTTTTAGCAGAAAAAGTCACCTCATGCTGCTTATGCATGGTGAGCTCGTTATAAGCCATATATATGCATCAATTCAGCTAACTATAGCCCTGTAAGAAACTGCCTCTCTGACAGACAAAGAAACTGAGGTTTGATATTATGCCCATTTTGTAGATGATAAAACTGAGTACTAGGGACATTAAATATCCTTTCTAAAATTCTGCAGCCATACAAGAGCTTGAATTTGTCTCATATCTCATGGAAAGGTGTTACCCTAAACATCATAAGGAATAACTCCCCAAAATGTTAAGCAATAAATGTCTATATTCCTTACAAAGAAAAATACAATGTTTAATATTTTGTTTAAACTTCCTAGTGCAAAAGAGTAACAGATCTTATCCAAGGGTTTTCTCACATCCCATATCAACTAAGGTTAAAAAGACAGCAAAACCCACAAAGCTATGCCAAGTTAAGCAGAAACCAAAACTGATAACATGTTCTACTTCTGATTCATTGTAGTTGAAGAAGAGCTAGTCCACACAATATGAAAGACGGCGGAATTAACATATGACACCATCCTAAGTCACTGCTTCTGATGTCCTATTTTCGATTCCGTAACTCAGATGAGAGAATGAAACCCAGCGTCATACGTCAGTGTTTACACAGAAGAGAAGGAAGTTTACAAACAAAACACAGGCATATACACCAAGAGCATCACAAAGAGACCTCGTTTTTATAGAGCTGCTCTATCTGCTAAATGTGATAGCCAGGCGGGGGATAATATCCAGGTTCCAGTATTATCTGCTTCTGATGGAAAAGCTTTTAGGTGATCCTAATCTAGTTATGTCCCTGTGCTAAGTTCTGGTTTGAAACAATATTCTCTTAGCCAGCTCCTCTGTGGCTGTACATGATGCGTTAGCACAGATAACTTAAAAGGCCAAAGAGTCTCCAAGCACTCATGAGTGGCATGAGCAGATTCTAATACACCGCCCCACCCCTTGGCTGCCTTCTCTCAGAAAGGACAATTTTGAGATATAATCCATATACCAGATCATCAGTTTGTGGTGTGTAATTCAGTGTGTCTCTCTGCATACTCAGAGAAATTTGTCCAACATCTCTGTAACATAATTTTATAATCTTTTCATCAAAGAAACTGTTTCTATGTAAGTGGTCGCATTCAAACCCTCTACACTATTCAAGGCTCAGAAAAGTGTTATTTTCTCCCTCTTTCATTGCCCATTCTGGAAGTTTCATATGTATGTAGTCATACAGTACATGGTATTTTACAGACAAAGTTGTGGTCTCTGCAGCATGGAAGCATCGCGTATGAGAAAGCACACGCAGAAACAGCACTATGAGGCTTTTGAAAGGGATGTATTATTGACTTTGTAGCCTCCTGTCTACAAAGTCCTTCAAATATAAACAGATAGCAATCATGGAATTTTGGCCAGCATGTGGGTTCTGAGTCTCCCATCCTCTACCGAGTCACAGCACTGATGCACTCAGGGTCTGCCTCCCTGAGTCTCAGCCTCCTCCAAGGGTTCTCATGAGGAACTGAAGACGGTTATGTTAACAGAGTTCACACATTTCACACAGCATGATGCAAACACAAAAGACAACTGTCTTATTACCCACTCAAACCCTCACTATTCACAGGCGAAGGAAGAGTGAGGATCTGTGTGCTGGGTCACCTAGTGCACATCCTGACTCACTGACTGATTTAGACAGGGACAACCCTGGGCCTCCAAATCCTGATTCCTCCCATACACCTAAAACTCAGAAATGACGGACAGGGCTGGGTTCGCATGCATGCACTGTTCAGTAAGGAAGAGACTGACTCATAACCCACAAATGGACTACACACACACACACACACACACACACACACACACACACACACACACA